>OY744481.1:50382651-50675662 GCA_963556165.1 Tipula helvola
AGTCTCAGAATTTGTTTTGCATGGGGTTAACCGAATGAGACGCAGGAAAATAAAAAATAATTTTTCAGCGTCGCCATGTTTGTTTTCTGTCATTTCATGTCATTTTGTTAGTTGAATGGAGCTAGCTATGCGGATAGTTAGCTATGGAGTCGTATTCGATTGAAGACCGAGTTAAAGTTATTCAAGAGAACTACAAAAATGGTGAAAAAAATAAAAAACACGTTTCGCGCAATTAGTAAATATTTTGGTCACCATACAGAACCATTAAACCTGAACGAAGTCTGAAAAAGTTTAAAAAACCAAAACATTTTGACTTAAAGAAACCAGGGCAGTTTTTAAGTCTCAGAATTTGTTTTGCATGGGGTTAACCGAATGAGACGCAGGAAAATAAAAAATAATTTTTCAGCGTCGCCATGTTTGTTTTCTGTCATTTCATGTCATTTTGTTAGTTGAATGGAGCTAGCTATGCGGATAGTTAGCTATGGAGTCGTATTCGATTGAAGACCGAGTTAAAGTTATTCAAGAGAACTACAAAAATGGTGAAAAAAATAAAAAACACGTTTCGCGCAATTAGTAAATATTTTGGTCACCATACAGAACCATTAAACCTGAACGAAGTCTGAAAAAGTTTAAAAAACCAAAACATTTTGACTTAAAGAAACCAGGGCAGTTTTTAAGTCTCAGAATTTGTTTTGCATGGGGTTAACCGAATGAGACGCAGGAAAATAAAAAATAATTTTTCAGCGTCGCCATGTTTGTTTTCTGTCATTTCATGTCATTTTGTTAGTTGAATGGAGCTAGCTATGCGGATAGTTAGCTATGGAGTCGTATTCGATTGAAGACCGAGTTAAAGTTATTCAAGAGAACTACAAAAATGGTGAAAAAAATAAAAAACACGTTTCGCGCAATTAGTAAATATTTTGGTCACCATACAGAACCATTAAACCTGAACGAAGTCTGAAAAAGTTTAAAAAACCAAAACATTTTGACTTAAAGAAACCAGGGCAGTTTTTAAGTCTCAGAATTTGTTTTGCATGGGGTTAACCGAATGAGACGCAGGAAAATAAAAAATAATTTTTCAGTGTCGCCATGTTTGTTTTCTGTCATTTCATGTCATTTTGTTAGTTGAATGGAGCTAGCTATGCGGATAGTTAGCTATGGAGTCGTATTCGATTGAAGACCGAGTTAAAGTTATTCAAGAGAACTACAAAAATGGTGAAAAAAATAAAAAACACGTTTCGCGCAATTAGTAAATATTTTGGTCACCATACAGAACCATTAAACCTGAACGAAGTCTGAAAAAGTTTAAAAAACCAAAACATTTTGACTTAAAGAAACCAGGGCAGTTTTTAAGTCTCAGAATTTGTTTTGCATGGGGTTAACCGAATGAGACGCAGGAAAATAAAAAATAATTTTTCAGCGTCGCCATGTTTGTTTTCTGTCATTTCATGTCATTTTGTTAGTTGAATGGAGCTAGCTATGCGGATAGTTAGCTATGGAGTCGTATTCGATTGAAGACCGAGTTAAAGTTATTCAAGAGAACTACAAAAATGGTGAAAAAAATAAAAAACACGTTTCGCGCAATTAGTAAATATTTTGGTCACCATACCCGCCCAAATGAAACAACCATCAGTCGTTTGGTGCTTCCGATCCCTTTCAATCCTCTCTTACCATTCTCCCCGTATTCCTTTCCTACATACTTGTTTGCAACCTGTTTCAGTAATTCGTCGTGGTACAAATGCGTAACGACATATTAAAGCAAGCAACTCCGAAACAGAATCCGATTTTTGGAGACTTTTTTAAAATTTTAATTTTCTTAAATATTTTTGCAACTTTTTCATTTTCTGTATTTACATCACCAGAATAAAAATGATACGATAATAATTTTTTAATCTGCCACTTTTATGTTAATTTGTGTATATAGCTACATTTTCTTAGAAATTTTTCTTTATTTTTATAAAATTGCCAAATAGGAATTTGTTTGGTGTTAAAGGACATCGGGATCTACAAAAGCCGTTTGTTATGTGCAGAAGTCTTTGTCGACGATGGTGGCTCCTGGCCTGATTGTTTAGAAGAATAGGAAAAGGTTCGTTAACGAAGATTAGGGGTAAAGACGAGGGACTACTTTTCTCAATTAGTAACACATACATAAATTAAATTATCTTTGGGAAATTTAATTGTTTCTACTGCCAAGCAATATCCGGTATGGGTTTCAATCTCATTCGGTGAATCATAATCTACTTTTTCCCCAAATTTTCCGGAAAATAATATGTTTGGAATAGAATGAGTCGGTTTAATGGGAAAATGTCCATTCCAGCTGTAATCATCTCTTAGAAGTAACGAAAGAAAGTTTATGACTGTTTTGATTTTTCATTTTTTCTAGCAAACTGAACTTTTTTAAATTCAACTTTCTAAGACCTTGTTAAACGTTTTCGTTTGTAGTTAGAAAATATGTATCAGTGTATTACAAATATAAATGTTATTGTTGTTGGTTTAGCACATTTTAAGACAAACTTCTCATCCGTCTGAAAGAAGTATATCGTTGGATAAATTTTACGCTAATATGAATCACAAAGTCTCATTGATTGTGAATAAAATTAAAACAGAAGATTCTTCAACTGATAATATCAAAGTTCTCATCGAAACTTAATTGATCCCAGCTCTGGACATTTTCATCAGACAGATAAAACGGTAATCCATCTCTTCCGTGGCAGCTGCAATACACAAAGAAATTCCAACTCGATGATACAATACTGTACCACAAAATAATATGGTGTTCATCATTCAGCATCAATATAAAAAATAATATCTAATCGACACGGGAGCCAATAAGAATTTCGCTAAAATTTAGAAACATTTCTGGACTGTTAGAACCTGGAACTTTACACTTCCAAATCTGGAAAATTCTTCATTTTTTACAACTATCCTTACTTCAGAATTCCACCACATCAAGATGAAGGAAGCTGACATTTGTAAGACGTTAAAATACGGATTCTTGAGTCTTATACCTTTGGACTAAAGTAAAAGTCCACCACTATCCTCCAGACTCCAGAGGATGAGGAAAAAATCATAGAAGAACCCTGCTAAGTCTATATAAGCAATATTATCATATTTGGAGAGAAAACCGAAGAGGAGTTTGCTAGGTAGTATCGAGAAAATATTTTCAAAACTTGCGAAGGCCAACTTAAGGTTAATCTTGACAAAACAAATTTTTTAAAAAATCGAAACAACGAACCAAGTCTTCCGACTTAATTCAAGGGAAGTTTAGTTCAAGAACTTCGAAAACGGGAAGGAATTAAAATCGTTTTTTGGGATGGCATCATATTACAGGCATTCCATCAAAGAATTCCAAAAGTGGATAAGCTTTTAATTAATCAAGATTAGAAGAGAGGTTCTGCTGTGAAGACCACTCTACACACCTTTTTGAGGTGGTATTTGCAACACATAGGAGTCTTAGATAATTCTTGCTTAGATCCACATTCTCGTTTGCAAATAGCCAAAATTTGCTTTATTTTTGTCGGCTTATTTTAGGCTACATATAGCACTTGTAAAGCATCTTTGATAAGAAACATTTTTGCTAAATGCTTTAAGTGATCCGACTATACATTTTTTGGTTACTTTTGTTCCTGCTTTGAACGATTTTAGGTGCTTTTATAAACCTCAGCCGGGAAGAGGATGGCACGATTTCCCGAAGCAATGTGGCCTGATCTGGAAGCAATGTGGTTGTTTCAGTACTCAATTGCTGGGATGTGAGATTTATATTTGCAGGTCAAGCAGTGCTCTTATCCAGCAGCCAGTTTTGAAATTGCCATTTTTTGCTTAATTTCCATTTGCTTTTAGATACACCAGTTTGCCCTTGGACTATGGCTTCAGGTTCTACCGAGGCCAAGCTTAATTCCGTCTAAACCAACTTAGGAGTGTGAAGCTTCCTTCTTCAGATAAATGGTTTTATTGTTGTTTTGTTTGGGTTTATTCTAAGTCCCTATTTCTTGTACCAATTTCATGTGAGATCCAGGTATATTGTGTCAGTTTTCCCACAATGAGATCGTGTTTGCTCCTGACAATTATAGATAGGTACGTCATCGGCATATCCTATTATGTTGTATCGAAGTTGACCCAGATCTATTAGTAGTATATATACCTCTAGCGATCATAACAGAGGTGATAGTACACCTCTTTGTGAGCAATTTTTAATATCACTTATTTCTTAGGTTTCATTTCCTATATTCACAGAGATTTTTCTTCTCAACAACATGTATTCGATCCATTTCATGATTCTGATGTCGACTCATCTACATTGTAGAAGTTCCGTGATAGTGAATTTACCTTTCTGATGTGCAAAATACATTTTACTGAGTGGCAACTGACAAGGTCAGTAGAACCTCCAGCCTGATCTATTAATCGTTCAGTTTCTTCATCTTCTTAAGTATAAATGATGAGAGGCTTAAAAGGTCGATAGGATTGTGCTTCATCCGAATGTTGTGGTTGTTATACGATCGCTGTTTTGCAGAGAGGACAAATTATCTGGTGCACATCTTTACAAAGCCTTATTTGCCCTAGCAATCCCTGCTGCTTTATTTCGTTTTTCACAGAAAACTTTCCAGGCAGTGGGTTTTGCCTTCTGTTGCTCGTTGTTGAAATTAAATCTGGCATCTGTTCAATTCTCAATTCCACCAAGAAACCTTTTTATTTGTGGACTTCTATTCTCTTCATATGAGAAGATTATTATCGTTATGGTCTGATCCACCGCATTGTCTAGATCTTCTACAGATTGAATGGCATAACTTAAGCCTCCAATACCGACTTTGAGACTGTTCATGTAGCTCTTCCAATTCGGCTTTTCTGCCGATAATAAGATTTCTAGCATTAGTTGCGTAACACTTTATGAGAGGAATTCTTTTGATAGGAATCAGGTTAGTGTCACCGGGAAAGCATATATCCTTCCTTCTTTCAATTGTATCCAGCTATACAAGGGCTGAGACTGCGCTACTATGCTTGAATTCTGAAATGATTAAATATTTTATATCGGCCCTTGGTGCATTCTTATATCATAAAGTATATCACAACACACAACCGGTGATTGGATTTTGTTTGCTTTGGGTTTATTTGAACATATTCCATTTTATTCTTAAAGGGTTAAAGCACTACCCTATTCCTCAAGTTTTACAGCTGATACGAAGAGTATCGATAGGAGTAAAAGAACCGAGGCAACCTTCTTCTCATTCATCAGCCACTAGTTTTTAATATTTAGACCGACGTTCTGCCCCTTTATCCCACTATTTTACCAAAAGGAACGTTTTTCTCCTTTGTTGGCCACAGTTCGGCACCTTGCCCAGCCCAGGTTTGAAATTTTTTCCAGTATCCATTAGCGATTCCATTAACCTTGTTCTTACCTAGGAACGATATGTATCCTGCCTGGTAAGTGGGATTTAGAAACCAGGGCTTCCCTCTGTTCACTGATTTTTCAATGATGTTCTGTCCAATTTTGCCCATAGGTTCCAAAGTAAATAGCGTTCCGGGGATTTTTTAACCACAAGCAACCCTTATACGTTCTAAAACGTCTTTATAGGATACAGTTTTGTGCCTTCTGGTAGCCTTGCTGGTACCAGGGGCAGTTCTCACCTTCGAGCGTTCCTCTCTTTATCATTAACTGTTTTTTATCCGGCTAATTTCTACCGTTTTTGGAAACATTTTTTCTTGGCTTCGGAATGTGATTCTCCAGCCGATAATCATTTTGGAATTATGAATTTCTTAACCAGCAAACCTCATGCTCTCAGCCTCTCTTACAAATCCCTTTTACACCCCTTTTTCGGGATTATTACATTGCAAGCAGGTAGGTACTTAAGGTTTTATTGGCCTGCGGTATTATTGTTTCATGAAGCTTTCCTACCTGAATTGGGTGTTAGATCATTCATCGTTGGTTGAAGCACTGATAGCTGCCAAGTTTGAAGCTTTAGAATGCTTCCGCCCTTTTGTTTTTTGTGCTCATCTTTTTCTTACTCTCTTGTTCAGTTGGCATAAATAACTGGCCTCCGAAACGAAAAGATATTTTTAGTTATTCAGAAAAATTTAGTGTCCGCCGCGTCGGAGCTCAGCAACATGGTAGCCATTCATACTGTGGCATAAGCTGTGCCACCTATGATTAGGATTTTTCTCAATCGTGCTTTCGCCTCGTTCTCAATCGTCGTATTGCAAATCTTTGTCAGGCTTCCCGTCGCAAACCCGTTCACATTAATAGGACTGGGTACAATATGACCAAACCCGTCGGTTGGTGCGCACGCTACTAAGAGATTATGAAGGTGTTCAGACATGAAGGCCACCAATCAAAGGAAGTAAAAATCTGCAGGGACGAGAAACAATTTGTAGCATTCCGGTAAACAACTATTATCATTTATTTCATCTCGGACCCTACAATTTCCTGTGGAATGAGGTGGATTGGAAGGGGTGTAAGCCGTGTAGTACACGCTTTCTATATTTTATATCCGCTCTAAAATTTGTTTTAGTGTTTGTTTCGTCATAAACTTTTCAGTCTCGTATTGCAAATCACTATTCCAATGACAACAACGCCTTCTTCCAAACTTGTTGCAGTTTTCTCAAATTTAGTTTTCTTAAAGTACAGTCTCGGGTTGGTTGTATGGTTTCCTAAACTATTTTTTCGGTGCAATCACCTAAAGTGGTCCAACATCATAAAGTTTAGACTCTAAACTTGACTGTAATGTGCCGAAAGCTAGAACCATAAGACAGTACTACCAGAAGAAAAGAAAAATTAAAAAAAAAAAATTGATTTGACAACATGTAAAGGTGAAAGCTAGATTTTTGAACCGTGTGCAAAAATCTTTCCTTGTCTGAAATTCACGCTCCCAATTATAAAATAACATTTTCACATGCTGTAACTCAATTTTAACCCAGCAGAACTGAAAACCACAGCACACATACAACAAACATAAAGTAAGGAAAACGTTTTGTGAACGATGAAAATCCTTTGGGAAATATTTTTTTTTTTCAATTTTCTTGTCTCAAGATCCAACATTTTGGTCGCTTTGGTTGTTGTTGTTGTTGCTTTGCTAACTTAAAAAAAACTGTACATACACACTAATATATGAGATGAGTCGAGTAGAAAATTTACTCCTTTCCATATATTCGTGAATATCCATTGTATATGCACACCAAACGTTGATAGACATGAAGATTTCTTCCTGGTGTATATGTATGTAGATTGTACAGATTCGTAAATTCAGAATTTAACAGATGATGAGAAGAAGTGTGGGATTTAAAACTTCAAACAAGAGAAACGAACTAGAAAAAGCTTTTGTTTCTTAAGCGTTATTTTATCTTTGAGTGTTCTGTTACGCTTCTGTGTCTTAAGATTTTAATTCATTTTGTTGTGTAAGCGACGAGAAAAAAATTTATGAATCAATTCAAAACTTTTTTTGTACTTTGCACCAATCGGAAAGGGTACCTCGATGGTAGGTTGATATAATTTTTGTATGTACATAAGAAGATTCTGCGGGGTGTATTTTTTGTGTGTTGTTATTCTTAAGCTGTTTAAATATACCAAGAGCAATTTTTTGCTTTGTCTTACTAACTAACTCATTGTTGTTGCTTTGTGTTGTTTATGTGACAGTTATACAGTATTTAATTTATCATTTGAAGATTTATGTTAGCGATGAGATGTATTCTTCGTTGGTTGGGGTGGAAAATAATTAAGTTGAGAATGGGAAATTTTGCACATATATGTATAAGATTCATAAAGTTTGCGAACGGATTATTTTTCGTTTGTTTTCTTTCGGTTATTACGGTGAAATTGCGTTTATTTGGGGTAACAGATGTAGTTCTATTTTCGTTTATTTTGACAAAGTATAAAAGTTGTACCGTACTTACTATAGAGCGTGCAGGGATTCCAGTTTTACGAGTAGAAATGTGATTTTTAGTTATGAGTTATGAGATATTATGAATTTGTTATGAACATATATAAAAACAAATTTATTAATGCTATTTAATTATGTGTAAATACATAAAAAAAGTGTTGTGTTTTGTTAAGCGAAAGATTCTACGTTCAATATTTCTAATTTTATTTGTTTGTTTTTATATTTTCAGGTAAGCGGTGATAAACAAACATGCATTTGCTCAAATATTCTAAGATTATATGTAAGTAAAGAATTAAATTTAGGTTGTGACTGCCGGGTATACCTATTACTAAATAATACTCAAAAAAATATTTTTAAAATATTTTATGTAAGCCTTTAGTTAAATTCAGGAGCGGTATCTAAAAATCCGGTACCGGTGGAATTTTGATGGAACAAAAAACGGTATCATGAAAACGTCGATAAAAAACTGATTTTATAAATGAGTTGGACAAATATGCAAACAAAATAAAAATGTGGTATCACGTAAACTAAATTCAGTCAATAGGCACGCGGGCACCTGAGGATTAATAAAGGGCCATTTCGTTAGTTTTATTCAAATCTCGAAGGCTTCATAGCAAAATATACAACAACTTAGAAAAATATACACTGAACGAAAAGGAGCATCCCATTAAAGTATAGTTGGAAGTAATTTGAAGGAAAGTATGCATATTCAATGGCTGATATTCTATTTGCTTAAAATTGGAAAAAAGGAAAATATTCTGCCATATTCGGATTTACAATTTTATGTTATGTTATGTTATTTTTGTTTTTGAGTGGAAAAATAAAATAACATAAAATTAATTTTATTGCATTTTATACGGGCAATGCCCTCTATTATGGCATCATAAATCCAAGTTATATTATGTTATTTCCCAGCCTCCTTCCCAAATTGTGTTGAAAAATCAAAAATAATATTGATTAATTGATTGATTTGAAGGAACGACCAAGCCTAAGCATATTAGAAGGCCAGGTCTCATCGTACACCCTTTCCACACATAACAAAACCGAAGGATAGAAAAGGTTTATTAATAGCCGCATTTCTTGATGCATTAGTGATCCGGATCAGATCAAAGTTTACATTCAAACAGTCCTATTAATGTGAACGGGTTTGCGACGGGAAAGAAAAATTTAATTTTTGTTGTTATTTTCAATGTAAACTTTGATCTGATCCGGATCATAAATGGGTCAAGAAATGCGGCTAATATTAAAGAATCGAACCTGTTTCAGATAGCTGAGTAGTCGATAGTTAAATATTACTAACTATTGTTTTAATACAAACTTCACATTTTAAAAATTCAATAAAATTCTGAAACAAAATATAAATTTACATTTTAGTACAACAAATTGAGTTTGTATCTATTGTACAATTCTTTCTTCATTTATTACTTCATCTTTCTGGATTTATTTCTTGGTAAATTAAGAGTTGATTCAGCTATCAATAGTTATTGTTTCCTCTTCCTATAAATCACTTGATTACTTCAGGCATATACAATAATAATAGATTTCTCATTTGACTAAAATCATAAAAAAAAATAAAAATTTTCCATTCAAATGTTATCGGTGTATTGCATATACGTATTATATTTGCAACGTATTCTAAAATCATTGCCTTATAAAATACACAACACAACGATAACATTGGAACTATCAGAAGTTTTGTTTCTTTCCTTTAGTTATAATGAAATAAAGTCATCATTATAACTAATTCCTTTAGTTATAATGATGAAATCAATAGATTCTACTAAATGGTGCTTCCTAGATTCAGAACTTGATCATTTCTGTATATCCTCAACCTATAAGCTGCCTGATTAACCTTACCTAATACTTTATAAAGTAATATAATCAAATATAAATTTAGGTAATAAATATAAATTTAAATTTAAATATATATCCCTGTAACCAATTCAAATTAATATCTCTGTATCACTAAGATTTAATAGTTGATAATTTCGCACTTCTTAACCACTACAATTTTCCGGCCGCTTCGGAACTTTGGTAACTCAGACAATAGTAACCGCTGCTGATTCCCGCTCCAAACTACTTATCAAATCTTAATCTAGATAAATAAATTAATTATAATACAATATACAATAATAATTAGATATTTACTGCAGATAAAATTCATGTAATGGAACCTAAGGAATGTATTAAATATTTGAGACCAAACCAAAAATTGTAGATCTATTTGGTTCATATAAGGATAAGAAACACTTATTAGTTTCAAAGAGTGTCATCTCTATCTAACTAGACACACCCCCACGCAACGACACTTTCATTCATGCTTATAACCAGACACACCTACAATTAACCTGCATGCACACATAGTTTTCCCCCACTGTATGCCACCCCATATTCCACCACAATGCAATCCACATCAATCCCCTACAACCACTTACACGGTGTAACCTCCCACGCTATTACATCCTATCTTGCATACATTCAACCTTTTCAATTTTAACTTCCACCTCTCACTCTTACTTTCTCCTCTCTTTTTACTTTCATCTATGTTGCTTTCTTTTTTCCTTTTTCCCATTTTTCTTTTCTTTCTAAATTTTAGATATGGCTTTGAAATGAGTTTTCAGTTCCCTATATAACTCCAAAGAAAATACTACATAAGATAAGAGCAATTGAAGTTCCACAACGAGCAGTAAAATGACTGTTGATCTTTCAACGAAAGAAACACCAGTTATTTTAGTAGTTGCGGGGTGTGATGCTGTGTCGGTGATATGGCTCAATGAAGCGCTTAGTAGGTGAATTGAGGCAATTTCAGTTAAGACCACAAATACTTAATGAATGAATCAGTTTGCTGATTTTGTTCAAGGATGTTCATTGAACAAACTGATGTAAGAAGAAGGTGAAGTGTGAAATACTGTCTCCGAGAAAACTATAGGAAACTGAAAAAGGATGCAACTTTATTTATTTGTATCTTAATATCATGCGACTAGGGAATGCAAATGAAGTAAACGTAGCTAAATTTATTTTATCCAAACTATATTGTGGTTATCTTATCCATCATAGGTTTCGTATAAGTCACTGGAATCGGATTCGTGAAGAGTATAAAGTTATTCAGCTGCCTTCTTCAGTTTACTTCGATAAGACAGAAGATTTTCCCGTTGAATTTCGGTCCTATTATAATATTGTAAGTCCTGATTAAGCGAGTCATTCTAGGTGAAAGGCGGACATCCTGGTTTCTTGCAGAATATGGTTTAGACTACGACGATGGATGTGGCCTCAGTAATTTATTCTGTGTATACTTTGGTCCTTTTGGTAATGGTTTTACCACGTAATATGCGTTGGGTGCCAGGCTTATTTGTGCTGAATTAGGCTAGCATTTTTAGAAACAATTGCTCATGCTGCCTCAATCGGCGGCGATTTGCATGAGTGACTGCGACCGTTTTTCGACCATAAGTAATCATGGGTACCATTGTGTTGTGTTGCACATGGTAATGATTATCTTGAAAGGCGCTTTCTATATTTTAATAAAAAGTCGCATCTGTCGAGCAATGCCAATTGCCTAACGACATCGAGCTCGGATGGTAAAAGGCCGAGTTAGATCTAAGGTCAGATGAGTGCCCAAGTATCGCATTAAATCGACGCGGATAAAATTTATACCAGCTAGGATTACACTAGAGGATGGGACGGAATTCGAATGTGGATCTCTCAAGAGAGTGGTACATTTGTGGCGGTTCATCGCTAAGCCAGCATATCCCAGAGAAAGATGTCATCGCCATAAGAAAGTATGAGCGGCAACTGTAGGTTCTGGCGCTTTTCCAGTTTTAGTTCAGGAAATTGATGGGTAACTGTCATGAGCACTTCGTTAAGAAGCGCAGATTTAAATGAGTAAATAAATTTTCAAAAAATGGCTGAACTATATGTTTCATTCATAAACTTCCACGCGCTAAAATTAAGCGCGCTAATTTTGCTAGTTATACATAAATAAAATCAAAATGTAAAGTCAATGAATAGTTTTTACCTTAGTCATTGTGTCTAATAAAAACGGCCCAAATGGGTTAATTTATAGGGCTTTGAGATTAAATGAAACCATTTCCAAATTTAACGAAACTTTTTACAAATTAACAGAAACCTCTTTCAAATAAAACGATTTCATTTCCAAATTGAATGAAACCTTTTACGTAAATTTTATAGCCTTCATAGGTTTCATTCAATTTGGAAAAAGTTTCGTTTAATCTGAGAAATCTATACACATATAAATAAAGTTGAGTATTGTATTCCTCCTAAATGATTAATATTACATAATTCCTGTTTTCGAAAATTTCATTTAGGCGAATAGGTGACCGACCACAAACATAAAATATGGGTAGGTATTGTTATCCAAAATAAAAAATCAAGTTTTATATTATTTTAATTCGTTTTATACCTTAGAGAATGGGTGCTGCCGCTCCTAAAACACCGCTTTGACGATTTTATGAAATAACATTCACAGTGGAGCAATTTTGAAAAATTTAAGTTTTTTAATAATTATTCATATACTAGCATATTGAACTCCTCAAAGCCGCTTAAAAACGTCAGAAAAATTTCAAAAATATTTACGTTTGTAGTTCACATAATTATTAAAATAAAAAACTCCCTAAAGCCGCTTAGCATTGGTCCTTTCCAGGCAAGGATGACATGTAATTATGTAGATTCCCATGTCTTCAAATTGTAGTTAACAAAAATTTAAGGGGGGTCTTCCTTTTCGATGGGGCACTTTAATTTGTATTTTTTGGTATTTTTTCATTCAGGAATATGATGGTATCCCATAAAAAATACGTTTGACGTTGATAGGCCGAATGTCGAAAGGCCGAATGTTGAAAGGTCGAATGTCGAAACGTCGAAAGGCCGAATGTATCGGATGGCTGAGTGTCGAAAGGCCAAATGTTGAAGGGCCGAATTTTTCAAAAGACCAGATGTCTAATGACAGAATGTGTCGAAAGGCCAAATATATCGAAATGCTGATTGTTTAAAGGCCGAATGGGTGGAAGGGCCAAATCTCGAAAGAATGAATGGGTTAAATGGCTGAACGTGTGGAAGGACCGGTTGGGTCGAAATTATTTTATTAAAATCATCCTCTTCACTTAATTTATTAAAATCAATATTTAAAACCAATGAATTTATTTCTTAATGTCAAATGATTTAAATTAATTGAAAATACGTGCTAATAAATCTTCTATATATTAATGTGATCAAGTTTTGTCGGAAAAATGTTTTTTATTGTGTTTTTTTTGTTTATTTGATCTCTCGGTTACATTTTTTGTTTTGTTCTAATAATTGATGTGGAGGTAGGACGGCATGTTTCAGTATGGCATATTTCAGTACGGCATATAGTACACTTCGGCATGTTTCCCAACGGCATATTTCAACCCGGATTATGGTACACTTCAGCATATTTTAGTACGGCGTATGATGCAATACGGCATTTTTTATTACAGTATATTTCAATACGATTTATAGTACACTACTGCATATTTCAGTATATCATATGGTATAAAACGGTATATATTAAGACTTGGATGTTTCTTAACCGAGTATGATTAAATTCGATTTATACGATGAAATGTTAATGGGATTCTAAAATGTTTTTTTATGAGTTTTGGGGTAAGGCCAATTAAGGTGGAACTTGCCCATTTCTTACCTGATTATTTTTATTTTTTATTTATTTATTTTATCTAGTAATATTTACTATTTGCACAAGATTTATAATTTACATATAAAAATAAAGTAAAAATAAGCACGGTTAATCAGTTAAATTTCATTCTAAAATAAGAATTTAAATTTTTTTATTTAATTCTTTCTTCATCCAATTTTTAAATCTAACCTAAAAACAAATTTGTTTCTTAGATTATATTGAGTTAAATCGCCCATATAGTTTAACTTTTCAATTAAATATTTCGGAAGATATCCATTTTAAATCTACATTGATCCAAATTCAGCCAGTTTAATGAATTTTACAAAATAGATTAAGAAACCAATTTATTCTTTCCTTAAGTAATATGCATTGCCTATATTGTACTGCTGCAATCTATTAACCGTTTCATTATTAAACATTAACATCATAGTAGAACAAAACTTAAAAAAATACAACTTCTTCGCAATCTTTTTACAAATGTTATCCAGATGTGACTTAAAATTTAATTTATTATCGATAATTATCCCTAAATATTTCATTTCAATATTTTGATCTATACATATAATATTGCAGTTACCTAAATTAATATTTAAAATCATGTATTTAGTTTTATCAATATTTAATTTCATCTTATTCAATATAAACCAATTACTTAAATGTTGTAAGTCGTCGTTAGTTTTACTAATAGCTCATGGAACTTCATCACTCTCCACATATAATAGTGCATCATCGGCAAACCTAAGAAGTTTGCCATTAGTTACCACTCGTCCAATGTTATTAATGTAAATTATAATTAAAAATACTTCCAAACAGTCATAGAAGTGGTTCATTTACTTTTGTTTGCTGCGTTCTATTACTCAAATATGATTCACACCATTTTGATTCGATTAATTTTTTACGATAAGTGAAATTATTAAGAATTTTGCAATTCCAGTTTCGATCTAAATGAGAATTGTGAAAAACTTAATTTTTTTCCAGTCAATCTCATCAGGGTATAGCGACTGAATTGTAAATTACACTTTTGATTACTTTCTATGGTTGCTTTCTATACAACCATGTAGTTAAGAATTAGCGAATTATACGCAACACATATTTAAACTCCTAATATGTAATTTCAATTTTCTTTTATTTAGCGCATAAATACACGATTACTTCGGTCAAAAAAGACCAAAGTATTGAAATCCTGTCAAAAATGACGAAAAATTTGGTTGGTCCAAAACCACTTTTCTCGACGTTTTGAAAGTCCCTGAGTCTGAAAATGCAAAAAAAAAAAAAATGTCCGTCCGTCTGTCTGTGTGTCTGTGTGTCTGGACCCATGGTATCTCGAGAACGGCTTGTCCGATTTGGATTTTTTTTACGCCAATCTGTTTCTATGGTCAAGGCGGAGATTTGAAAAGCTTTTGGAGACTGTACGTCAAAGGGGTGGGGTACCTGCCATACGAATTGACCCAAAATACCTGCTTTTATAAATATTTACGATTTTTTTATACATGCTTATTTGATTATTAAATTGGGCATTGAATTGGGAATTGATTTGAAGGTTAAATTAGGGGTCAATTTGCGCGTTGAGTTGAAGTTGAGTTGGAGTTGAGTTGGAGTTGAGTTGGGGTTGGATTTGGATTTGGATGTAGTGAATAGTTAACAAACTATTTATATGATGGAACTTGCCTATTTATCAACCGATTATTATGAAATTCAATGTGTATGTTACAAATGGGATTCCAAAATGAGTTTTGGATGAAGTTCTGGAATATGGCCAAGTAGGATGGAACTTGCCCATTTCTCAACCGATTACGATGACATTCGACATTTGTATTTAAAATGGGATTCTAAAATGTTTTTTGGATGAAGTTCTGGAATTTTAAAACGATTTCTGGATGAAGTTCTGGAATATGGCCAAGTATGATGGAACTTGTCTATTTCTCAACCGAGTATTATGAAATTCAATGTGTATGTTACAAATGGGATTCCAAAATGAGTTTTGGATGAAGTTCTGGAATATGGCCAAGTATGATGGAACTTTGCTATTTCTTAACCGATTATGATGAAATTTGATATGTGTGTTGGAAATGGGATTATAAAATGATTTTTGGATAAAGCTTTGGAATATGGCTTTGTAGGATGGAACTTAGTTATTCCTTAACCGTTTGTTATGAAATTTGACATGCAATTTGTAAATGGGATTCTAAAATGAGTTTTTGGATAAGTTCCTGGAATATAGTCAGTTAAACGGTTAGAAGAAGTATCAGTATAGTTTGTTATACTATTTTCGGTATAAAGTTCTAGAATACGATTTTTTGTTTTAAATTGGATGCCTGTACCCATGTTATTGAAGCTTTTGACCTGTTTGTCTGTTGTTGTATAAGTAAATATAATTTGGTTAAAATAGAAATCAATAATGTCAAAACTATCACACCAACTTTATCACATTATTGAAGATACCAAAGACCGAAGTTCTGATCACCTCGTGAGGTTTCAGCCCTTTATATTTTCTGTTTGAAATATAAGGGTTTTCTGAATTTTGCAAGTTCATTTCCGAATAATGAAACATTTAATTTTTTCCCAAAAGTGTAATTAGCAATTCAGTCGCCTGATGAGATTGACTAGAAAAAAAAAATTCAATTTTTCATAATTATCATTCAGATCGAAACTGAACTTGCAAAATTCTTAATAATTTCGCTCGTCGTAAAAACTAATTATCTAGCTCTATACCGAAAGAACCTTATATTTCAAATTCGATATTCGCAATGCCATATTTGCTTAGCTTTAGTAACAAAATGTTCCTACCTATCGTTTCAAACGCCCTGCGTAAATCCAAGAAAAATACAACTATAATCTTATTGTTGTAGATAGCTAATTTCCAATTTATAATCACTAAGCTCATTAGACTTTCACAGCTATGTTTATTTCGGAATCCCGACTGTTGTTCTGATATCATATTATTATTTGATTCAAAGTATTCCTCCAACTGATCCAAAACTATTTTCTCATAAATTTTTGCCTCCGTAGTTATCATATTCACGGGACGGAATTCACTAGAATTAATAGTGTGTTTTACCTTTTCAATAGGACCAATTAACAATTTTTTTTAAATCTTTGGAAATATACCGCATTTTGAAGACTGATTTATCAATTTAACCAAATTTTCACCAATTAAGTCCAAAATATCATTAATAGTTGTGGAATTCATTAAATTAAAATCTCTTTTATTGTTTAGTGATTTAATAATCAATTTCAAGTCCTCAAATCCAATCTCCTTAAATCGAAATTTAGTAATTACATCAGGTATTAAATTCTCGTAGACTGTGTACTGTTTACTAAAATTAATTTCGTTTTTACTTGACACAAAGTAATCATTAAATTTCTTGGCAATTACATCATCTTAGACTTAGTCATACTTTTTCCTCATTACTAGAGTCTTTATTATTCTCCACATGCCCTTTGATCTGACGAAATATCAATTTTATTCATAATGAATCTATTTTTCACTCTATTTAGTTCATTTTTATAATAGTTCCTGAACCTTTTATGTATATTCATTCCACTAATGTTCATTATTAGAAAAAACTGCCACCTTATACTGATTAACTTTTCTATTTTTAAGATATTTTAATTCGTCAGAAAATCATTGATTATTGTTAATATTTTCGTTTTCCATCAAGATAAAGTCATTCATTATTATTTTAAAGTTAACAAAAAATAATTCATTATTCAAGTCACAGTCCAAGTAATAAAAGTTCATCATATCACTATGAATTAATTTATCTCTCTCTAAATTTATCTTTATTATAATCCAAATATTTTAATATCTTTTGTTCACTACACACTTATTGATTCATGATCACTTATATTTATTTATATTATCATCAACCAGAGCAACTACCTACATATCGTCACTTGAATAATGAATTATTGTATATGCAAAACTATAGTTTTGAGATATTTGGGTTTAAAGTTTCTCTTCCTTAGAATTTTCACAAAAAACGCATTAACTTAAAAACGGATAAAGCTTATTAAATGAAATTTTGCTATCGACTTCTACACTATGATGACGAAATGTCTGTAAAATATTGACTCAGAATGTGCATCCTAACATATCGAAAAGGGAGTCCAAACAGGACCATGTACCTGTACAATATTTCAATTCAATTATTGAGTAGAACAATGTCGTATACAATGTTTCATTTGTATGGTGTACAATATTTCATTTCTGAGTTATACAACGTTTCGATGCATAATAAATAATTGTAACCCTGTAGTACAAGTTTTTATTATTTTTCCATTGTGTACAAAACTAAAATTTTGATGTATACATACAATTTTTCAAAATTCTACCGTTTCAGAAAAATTTTCAAAAATGATTAGAATGAGCGGCATACAATTATTTAAATTTTACAAAACAATCATAACATAATTATGAAATACCTTATATGCTTGTACGATATTTCATGATTGAGGTAATTACCACTTTCAGTATACAAGGAAATTTTAGTATCAAATTTAACCCCTAGAATTGCTTGATAACCCCACGGAAAATTTTTTGTACATAGATTAGGGAATGGTGGTTCTTAATCAATAATAAACCAGAAATCTTGTATGAAACCCACTATCACAAATTATATTCTCAGTTTTTAATTTAGCAAAATTATTATTATACCAATTAATTTTAAAGTCACCAACAAGAATTACTTCTTCGCTAAACTCACTTAATTAATCCATAATATCCTTAAAAGTTTCAAAAAATTATGCACTCATATTTAAATAGCCATTAGCCCTGTATAACACCGCCAAGTATAGTTTAATATTGCACAATTTAAGCTAAATACAATAGTTCAAAGCTTAATGTCACTTTTTTGATAAACTCATGCTTCCATTTATTCGTAATAAATATCAAAAAACCACCTGTATGTCTTGATGAAGAATCAGATCTTACGATTTTGTAATTATCCATCATAACAATATCATCTTTGTTTTCTTCAACTAAATGAGTCTAACTCAAACATACAAAATCCGGTTTTTTCATATTCAAAATCGCTTCAAGTTCATTAAAGTTATTGGTTACACCTCGAATATTCAAATAAATACATTGCACTTCATTTAATCGGGTGTTATTATTTGTTTCTGATTGCTAGAAAATCTTTCTTCTTTCTGCTTGAATTTTCCTCTGGTACACATTGTACTTAAGAATATCCAGAGCACTGTGATCTACATGTTCAAATTCATCTACATATATCCAAATTTGTCTCATTATTCACTTTAATACAATTAATACATTTTTTATTATCGTTCGAGGATAAATGTTGGCCTTCTCTAGCTTCAGCACGCTCAACACAAATATTATTTCCGCTACACACCGCACTTGTCTGCCCAAAACCTAAGCATTTGTAGCACCTTCCAATAAAAATTCCATCAAATACAGCACATTTATGCCAACCTAAATTAACTTTTCCAGTAAAAATTAATACATTATATACATATATCCACATCCGCTTCTATAACCGCATTAAAATGTTTGTATCTTCTATTGGTTTTATACGTCACTTTAACACTAATTATAGTGAAATTTATTTACTTAAGGCTGTATGGTACTCAAAAAAAATTTCTGTTTTGGTATCGATATTTAAATGTCCAAAAGTGGGTCTAAACCAGCGATATAAATACATGGATAGGGGATTGATCAAAAATCACAGTGATTTACGTCACTAAAAATGGAGCAAATTTTATTGTATAGTCTTACTACTCTTTTATATACTCCTCTTTATCAAAAAAAGTATTTCCGAATAAGTGCCGTACTTGAATAAATTTCATTTCGAAATTTTTTGAAACAGATTTTTTTTTTAAATTGATTGGGATAAATATTGGATAATGTTTAATTATATTGAAAATAATTAATTAATTATATCAAATTTGAATAGTTAAACATTACGGTACCAGTTTTCGTACACTAATTAAAGAATTAATAACCATTTATTCCTTTAAATTTCAAATACATCCCTGAAAAATAATGTCGAATTCGATTGAAGGAAAATTTGCACTCCAAGTGTAAAAAGAGTACTCGATTGGCTGTCAAACTGTCTCATTGAAGAAAAAAAATGCGTTAAGGGTAAAATTTTTTTGTACTAGTTTTGCACTAGTGCAATTTTTGCTACTCTGGCTTTTTTGGTCGAGTAACCCCTCTTTTTACGCACACCAACAAATATGACAATGACATTTTGTGTAATGACATTTTGATTTATGACGATTTATGACATTTCAAATTGTCGTAATGACATTTTGATTTTAGGCGGCATTTTGATTTATGACATTTTGTGATTTGTCGTGGCCTTTTTGATTTTAGGCGGCATTTTGAATTTGGTTCATAATTGGTTCGTTATAAAAGAATAAAAAATTGGTATATAATAATTAATTTGTCAAAATATTCAGTTTTATTAAATTTGTATTATTATTATTATTGTTATGTTTATTTTGACACAACACACGAACACATGCAAACAATAGTGCAAACAATATTTTCATTCGATTGACGGTTAAAAAATAGGGTACTCTGTCGAGTGTACTCGAATGAGGGGAAAAAATCAATCGATTTCGACATAAACAACAACAACAAAAAATCGAGTAAAACGTCAACAATCTAGCATAAACAAACATTCAAGTGAATTTTCGTTTTTTATTTTTAAGATGTGTTTTAAATTTGTTACCATGGTTACTACCACTTTTATATTATTGTATCTGGCATGTTTTGAATTTGCAACGCTTATTTTTTCCGTCTCTAGGCGACAGCTACTTTGCTTTACCGCCTCCTACACATAAATTTGAATTTGGTATTGAAAATTCGAATTTAAAGACAAGGACGAAGGTTTTTTCTTTCTCTATCACACACTTAATACTTTTTCAGTTGCTCCATAAAATTTGTTCTATCCCCTATCCATGTATTTATATCGCTGGTGTAAACTGTGTCTATAATAAAAATAAATATCGTTTTGTTTTTTTGTTTTATTTTGATGTAAAATAAAAAATATAAATGTATGTCATGCTATTTCGGTTATTTATTTACGTTGTTTCTATGGCAACTCAGTACGTTAAAATATATAATTTATTATAAAACGATAAGATCCTGGACATTCACCATTTTTTGGATAAACTATAAATAATTTTGAAATAATCCTGTATTAATCCCTCAAAAATACCTTAAGCTTTATCAATAAAAAAAAATATGTGAATTGATAAATATTTGTAGCCACAAATTGATTTTTACGATACCCTTATTTTGGTAAAATGAGTACCATACAGCCTTAACAGAATTTTCCTTCACCTTTTGATATTTTCCTTGATTTACTATAATTTTCTTTGACTTCACTAAATCAAATTTTCCTTTACTTAACATAATTTTCCTTCAGCTAATAGAATCATCCTTTACTTAAGAGAATCTCCCTTCACTTAGTTCCCTTACTTTGGTTCTCTTATCATAATTTTACTTCACTTAATAAAATATTCTCTCTTGTATTCTGCCGGTGATAATAAATTTGTAATGGTTAGTTTGTAATCACGAAGTGTAATACCTTCAATTTCAAATTTTTAATCAAATCTAATTTAGAATATAAAAACCTTTAACACATTTAATTATTTTATTTATTTATTTATTTAACAATACAATATTTGGACAGTCATAATCCAGTGGTGATTACTAAATGAATAAAACCAAAAATTAAAACAATATACAACCAATAATACAATAATACATTAAAAAACTAAACTACACTTGAAGATGCATCAAACCATTCACACTTGAGTCACTAAATAAAAATTGAAAGTATTTTCAAGCCAGATGAAAAGCTAATAAGTTTCCGACAATCTCTCAATTCAACCGGAAGGTTATTAAAAACTCTCGGAGCAAGAATTAAAAATGAATTTTGAAAATTGGGCGTTGTAAATCTCTGAAGACGAATAAACTGAACATTTCTTAAATTGTAACTAGTAGAGACATTTGATTGATTGACATTTATAATGAAAAATGCTTTCATAATTTTGAACACAAATAAATGCTTAAAAGGAAGAATCTCCAATATTGATTGAAATAAAGTCCACGTAGCAGATAAACGTGGAGCATTAAGTATAATTCTTACAATATGTTTTTGCTTTATAATAAGATGATAAATTCTAGCATAGTAAGTACCACCCCAACACATAGTCCATACGACAACTTCCGACTCCACAAAGGCAAAATAAATAGTTCTTAAAACGGCTACCGGACTCATTTGTCGTAATATATACATTTTCCTAATCACTGACGCCAGATAAATATGAACAGAATCAATGTCGGTTTTCCAATGCATAAATTATCAATGGTTAGACCGAGATATTTGAAAGATTGAACGAATTAAATTTTAAAATAATCGTCAATACAAGCAGCTTGATCACAATTCACATCATGATACATAATGATCGGATCTACAATAGTAGAAATTTTGAAAAACATACTCTTGGCTTTAGACATAGAATGAGCAAGACACCACTCATTTAGAAGACAAAAATCTGATTTCATATGTTGAATGTTTGTGCTACGAATAGGGTGCTTATAGAGAAACACTAGGTCGTCAGTAAAAGCTATCAACTCAGAATTAAAGTCAATATAAAAAATAGAATTTAAGTAAATTAAAAAAAAGAAAGGACCTACATAGTACAGACCGATCATATAAATAGGAACGAAACCACTACAAAATAACACTACGGAAACCAGCATAGGAAAGTTTTTTTAGTAAGACATTATGATTTACCATATCGAATGCTTTTGTCAAATCTACAAAAATAGAGCCAACCGATTCTGTCTGATCCACACCTTTGTATAAAAAAATTGTAAATTCTAATAAAGCATTTTCAGCACTTCTAAATTTCCTAAAACCGTATTGGTTATTATGTAAAAAACTAGAGCTCATTAAAAATTTAGTAACTCTTAAATACTACTAGCTTTTCGATAACACTACCCTGCAAAATTTTAAAAATTTGGTGCCACTTGACAATGAATAGTTGTTTCCGAAGTAATTTTTTACGCTGAATCCGAATCTGGGCTCAGAATTGCCCTATCACATCAGGTTTATGAGATATTCTAACCTAAAAGTGCAAAAAATACTGTTTTATTACATATTTGAGGTTATCTAGCACCGCGATTTGTTTTCTTCCAAAATCCATGTGTGGGATCTTATAGTACAAGTCTTGTTCTTTCAAATGCCGTTGAGTTTGCTCAAATATCTTTTTTTTCGCAGAGATATCGCATTTTCGAATTTGCATGTTCGTGAATTTTTCGGTATACGAAAATTTTATACCGTAGGTATAAAAGGTAGTGTTATTATACCGTATACCGAAAAATTCACGAACATGTAAATTCGAAAATGCGATATCACGGCCAAAGAAAAGATATTTGAGCAAACTCAACGGCATTTGAAAGAAGAAGACTTGTACAATAAGATCCCATACATGGCTTTTATGAAAAAGTTTAATCCGCAGTGCTACATAACCTCAAATATGTCAAAAAAGAAAAAACAGTATTTTTTGCACTTTTAGTTACAATATCTCATGAACCTGACGTAATAGAGCAATTCTGAGCCCAGATTCGGATCTAACGTGAAAAGTTACTTCGGAAACAAATATTCATTGTCCAGGGGCAAAATTTTGCAGGGTAGGATAATTTTACCAAATACAGAAAGCAATGAAATTCGTCTGTAATTAACAATATTTTTTTTATCGCCTTTTTTGAATATTGGAACAACAACTGCTGTTTGGTACTTTCTTTTATAAATCCTGTATTTAATTTGTTCTATCTACAAAATAAAATCAAAATTAATTATTTATTTAATAATAGTAAATAATATGTAATAGTAAATTCACTTATCTATAATTTAACTTTGTAAACAAAAAACATGTAAACAAAATTCAAATGTAGTTCAATTTTTAGACGAGATGATCGATTAATAACGAAGATTATGATCGACACGACACCTGGGTTAATTTGAAAAAAGCTAATATTTTCGAACATAATCTTCGAACTCGAAACTTTAGTCATCAGTGTCGTCACCCTTTATCTTTATTATGTATAATTTTTATTTTTTATTATTCAGTCCATGTTAAATAAGAGAACGAAATACACATGAAGGATTTAGTGTATTCAAAATTATAAAGCCAATAAATGTTTTCCAAATAACTTAGGAATTTTTGCAATTTCAAATTGCTCAACAAAAAAAAGTTTTATTATTTTTTGCAATTAAGAATTGCCCCAACATCAGTTTTGTTTTGTAGATACAACAAATTAAATACAGGATTTATAAAAGAAAGTACCAAACAACTGCTTCGTTTAGTCTGGAAGGAAAAATACCAGAAGAAAAACTGCAATTTACAATGTATGAAAAAATATCTACAATTTAAATTGATACTTTCTTAGCCAAGAAATTACTAACATCATCATTGCCCGATGTGGAAGTCGGTTTGAGTTGAGATATGATGTTTAGTTTCCCAGAAAACGCCAGACTTTAATTTCGAATTATTATAAATAAGATCAGAACCTGTGATTGTTAAATAATGTGGCTATTTCAAGTTGATCCGTTACTGATAAGTTATCATCAATCATTATGTCTGCAATCGTACTTTCTTGTTTTCATTATTCAAAATTTCGTTGACTACTTTCCAGTTATCTTTAATATTAGCTGTTGAGGAGCTAAATTTATTTTCATAGAAATTGGCTTTGGTAACATAAATATCATGTTTAGGAGCCTTAATTAAAATTTTGAGCCGCATTTTCAAAGTAGAGTTACTAGAATTTTTAGATAATTTTTTACTTAAGTAATTTTTCAATTTAATTTGTTTTAGCAGAGCAGAAGAAATCCCAGGCTTAATGATAATTTCCTTAGCGCTCACTAAACGTCTTGAAGTATTACTATCAATGCATTGTTTTAAGCGTGTAATGAAACAGTCATAAGCTTTGGATACATTCCTTCGGGAATAGACATTCGGCCTTCCGACATTCGTTCTTTCGACATTTTGTCTTTCGACCTTCCGATATTCAGCCTTTTCACCCTTTCGAACCTTTCGACTCTTCGACATCAGTCCTTTCAATATTCGGCCCTTCAACATTCGGCCTTTTGGCATTCCGCCGTCCGACCCTGTTTCAATTTTTTTTAGGAAGTATTTTATAGGCATTTTTAAGAAGGTAATTGGAAAACAGTATTCTTTGGAACATCACAAAGGATTGTTAGATTCCCTGAATTTATTTGGCAGCAACTTCTTATTGGGTCTGTTTGATAATTCGCACAGTGCGGTGCAGTGTACATTTTTTTCTTTGTTTCGTCAATAGAAAATAAATCAAAGGAGACAAGGAAAACAATATGCACTGCACCGCACCGTGCGAATTATCAAACAGGCCCATTGATTCATTCTTTTCCAATTCGCTTTACCAACAATTCTCTTGTGTTGTCATTGAATCAAAAAATATTTAAAATTCTTTGGACCGTCTTTCTGAAAAATACGGAACATTGCTATTTTTGAGCAATGAATTCATAATCAATGTGTATTGTATACCCCACAATTTAAAAAAAAGTTATCCTGATTTTGATTCAAATCTAGGTTTTAATTGTAGCGCTCCAAAATTGAAAGGAGTTTTTCAAATTACGATTATTAATTAGTTAACTTTTGAAAAAGACTAAAATATTGAACCAAAGCGTAAGACATTATGTTTCGTAGGCTCTGGAACGAATTTGCATTTTTTTTAAATTCAGTTCACCTTCCCTGATATCCTAGACGCGCAGACCACGACATCGAACTGATATTTTCATATGAAATGCCAATATTTGCTGACGTGGGGCTGGAGAAGTGCGGCAGATACGAGTATTGAATTTATAGTAGTTTTGCAGTACAAAGAAAATATGAACTTGATAATATTCGCTTCTGGATTTCGATATTGTAGAGGAAAGCAATACATTTTCCCAAAATACTTGCTGTATAGAGCCTCCTCGATTGCTTCAATTTAACGTAGGTACAATTATTCCCGGGCTAAAGAATCAATTCAAAATTTAAGAAGAAAACACTGTAGCACCAATAACTATCTTAAATATTTGAGAATACGTGCCAAAGTCTATTAAACATAGAATTTTCCGCATACTAACAAAGACATTAAAACTGATTCGATTGGCAATTTAATAGCTTCTTACTGCAACATGCTGCGAATAGTTATTTCACACTTTGTTTAACTATAGAGAAATCTGCTGAACTTTTGCACCAAAACAGCGATTCCTCACCGGCGTTCCATGGCAGCGTCTTGTCAAGCTGAAAATTGTGTGGTCGAATCTTGTCTAATTAAAAAAAAAAAAAAAAAAATGGTTCATGAAAATAACTATCAGACATTTTTATCTATTTTTAGTAAAACATTTTTATGGAACGAAAAACGACCTCCTACCAAAGCGTTTACATTATCGTTGGTTCGCAGATTTTGAATGTTTCAATTGAAATCCTAAGAATCTATACTACCTGTAGTTCTCGGTTGAATTCCGTTCCTTAATCAAATTTGTACCATAACTACCTACTATATACGGTAGGTATACAGGCCAATTCCAGGCACTTAAATTAATTTAATTTTTTATTTTTGGGAAACTTCAAAAAGTTTGATACCAGTGCAATTAAATAAATTATATATTATTTGTAGGATTTAACAAAGCGAACCGTTATAATAAAAACGTACTGAACCAAAACGATTCAAAGAATAAAGTTGGTACTTATTTTTACAGTGGTGGCGTCTCCTGTGAGGAGGAGAGGTATATGTTATGAAGGCAAAAATACAATATAAATTATTACAACTAAAAAAACGACATAAAATGGAAAAATAAAAATTATTTTCCATCATTCCGTTCCAAAATGTAATTATGATTTTTCTTTATTTTTCACTCGAAAATGGAACAAGAAAATAATTTTAAATTATTTTCTTCTTCCAAATATAAAACGAGAAAAATTAATTTTTTATTATTTGTGTTTTTGGAAAATGAGAATAACTTTTTTGAGAAAAAAAACTATAAATTTTAGTTATGTTTTGTGTTTGCTTTAATCTTCACTTGAAGTTTTGTTTAAATGGAAAATGTATAAAATGGAAAGCTCATATAAATGTAATAACTTTTAACTAGCTGTGAACGTCATACATACATATATATGTATGTGTATTTGTGTACAATATACATAAAACATGGAGCCATGTCTCAACATATAAAAATACCAACCCCAATTGAATTTATGTTATGCCTTCGCTATGTACAATGTATACAAACACCCTAAGGTTTCGTTTTTTTGTTGTTGTCTACTTTTCCTTCGTACACAACACCATCATATCATAAACGACACGGAAAAACATTGAAATATCGTTAACACACCATAAAATGTATGCACATTAAACAAAAAAAAACAAACATAAAAAGCGAACATTTTCCATTTTCCTACTTATTATGTACATACACTCTTTGTAACAAACACATATACTACTTGTTGTTTAATCATGTCACTGCTGTTGTTTTACATGAAAAAACAGTTCTGAAAAGTATAAAAATAACAACAACAACAACATAAAAACAATTCAAAGAACATTTTCTCTAAATGCTTTTCATAATTGTTTCACTTAAAAACAAGCAAAAAAAAATTGTTGCGCGTGCCCTTTATTTTCCAGCACCCTATCTCTCGATGTCTGTGTGTGTAGTGCCCTAATTTTGTAGATTCTCGACGAAATACTTTTGAAAATATGTCCATACATAGTATATCTATATGTATATAATACAAAAATGAAAAATCGGAAATATAAAATCCTGATAGACTGAACAAAACAATGAATTTTGTCAAGCGTATCGGGAAAACAAAAAACATAAAATTCGAAAATATTTTCGAGAAAATTTTAATGAAAAATATTTTTTTGTTCGTAGTGAAATAGTTTTTCACCCAATTTTTTTTTGTATTTTAATTGTTTTTTTTTTTGTTACCAGATAAAAGAAAATAACTCAGATCTAATTTGATTGGATTGGTATAGAATTTCCTTTTATGCATACAAATCCAATGAACAATTTTAGATGTACAAAGTATTCCATTCAGTTGTATAATAACCGCATTATAAAAATGGGAAAGAGTAAAATAATTATATCCGGAAAATGTAGTGTGGTTGTTGCTCAATGAATTTTTGAATTCCCGCACATTCCGGACAGGTGTCCGATGAAAATGAAAAAAAAAAATTCGAAGAGTTAATATTTTTTTATTTTTTTTTTGTCTGATACTTTTTTTTTTTAGTTTTGTTTTGTTGTATTTTATATTTGGGGGAAAATTGGAAAAGTTTGTTTTTCCGGAATTTCATTTGTTATTTTGACGGTATACAAATAGCTACCGATATACAATATACATGTAGGTGTGCTATTGTTTTTGGGTTGGTCGGGTTTTGTATATAGCCAGACATTTTATACAAGTCATTAAGGAAATAGTTTTTATTTGCCTTCCTACAAAACAAAAAACTAACTGAAGTAATTTGACAGTTCTTGTTCATTTTGGTATTGAGGTAATTTATACATAGGGGAGAGCAACAAGCTGTATTTTTTAGCTTGTTAAATGTTGGTTGTGTTTTATATGAATGCTTTACCGGGAAAATTGGTTAGGTAAATTTTATTGTGTTAAACATCGAATATTTACGAAAACGATTTCTCGATTGCTTATCGGAATAGAATGAGAATAGAAGATGTGCTCATTGGAATCGTGAGCAGCTCTAACAGTCATAAAATGTTACTTTTCTTGGCTGCTTGATCTTATCTGGATCAGATCATGTTTCTTGAAATGGTAAGCAAAGCAAATACATTTTGAACAAAAAACAAATTTCAAATTTTTGTTATAATGTAAGTGCTTCCGAAATGCACATTTAGTGAAGACACTATATTGTAATTAATCATATTTCGCGAAGAATTAATTTGGTATTTGTTCTCCGATTTTATTAAATTTAATGATTCCAATGGAATTTAATTTAATCCAAAAATATTCATTTAAATTCGCGTTTCGGACACACCCATAGTTTGTGCTCTATACTTGCCCTAGCATTAGTTCGAAGGGTCCGTTGTCACATGGCATAGCTGATTTTGTTTACGATCCAAAATATTCAGACTACGGAGACGTCCCTGCCCGAATGTGAGAATGCACGTCCAATTTATTTGATGTAAATTTTAATCGCAAAATGCGCGTTGACTTTTACGACATGTATCACATTTTCGTCGTTCCCATATTTAGTAACAAAACCTTTCGCCAAATTTCTGTCCAGAATGTTCATTAAAAATCAAATTTCATTAAAAGTCTCAAAATATGCGGTTTCAGTTTTCGAACTCATCACACACAACAATAATGGCACAATTCCATGTTGAATTTTGCCATGAATGGTAAATAGTTGGCGCATAAATACTAGACCAGCTCGAACTTCTCATCCATAAACCAATATTCTACTTCTCCCAGGAGTTTAAGGGTTGATTGCGTTCCTAACAAAATAATTTTTTGATTATCGAACATCTTTTCTGAGAGTACAAATTCTTCTAAATATTATGCAGTAGACCTGGCTCTACTAATTTTTTGCTTTTGAGCCTGTCTGCTCGGCAAATAAACGCGGGCTTCTGGTAAACATTTAATGACGTAGCACGAATAATTTGGGAAGGAAAATTAGTTTAGTTTCCAGTTGTCTCGAATACCGATTTCTCATAAGGAGGCGGATCATGGGTATGTTTGGATGGTCCCTTTTTATATCCATTGGAAAGTGGCGTCTTTTCTTTGTAAATGGTAGGCATATCCGTCGATTATTCATTTCTCTTTCCTTTTATTTGTTTTCACAATGTGGATATTCATCATGAGAACAACTTCAATAACATTTACGAAACTTTTTGTCAATTAACTGACTTCACTACTATCAATAATAACTACCTACTATCACTTGTTTTATTTATTAACTATCACTTTACTACTATCACTGGTATTCTTTGTTTATTTACTTATCACTTATTTATCACAAGCGAACAATTTAATAAACGATTATATTTCGTCACTTAAGTGAATAGTATTATATGCAAGAAGTAGAAATGTTTTCATCTTGGGAATCCCCGAAATTTTAATTTTATATATTTAGAGGATTTCCCTACTTTTCGCGCGCCTGGTAGATTACATGCAATAATTAAAAATGTTTTTAGTGGGAATCCCCGACATTGAAATTATATATAATTAGGGGATTTCCCTTTTTGAAATTGCTCATATGTAATTCATATTTCAATATTAGGCATTTTCGGAAATAGACCATTGGTAAATTCACAGTAAATTTTGACTATTAAATTACACTATAATGGTCTAATTTAATGGTCTAAATTCACTGTGAATTTACTCAACATCTATTTCAGAACACGGCTAATATTATATTTTTTGTTATTTTTAGCCTATCTCACTATCAGATTTTGAAAAGTAAGACTTTGAAAAAGCAAGATTTAGACATACACTCAACTCCATAACAATATAACCACTCGTTTTTTTAAATTTTTAATACAACGGATTAAAATATTTTTAAAATTTTAATGCCAGGAGTTGACTGAGACTGTGCCCGAAACCTGTGGTAAATATTTTTTAGTACAAATTTTTGACATTTATTTGAAAAATATTCCCCTACATTCACAATTTTTTATTATGCTGTCCGAATAGTGTAATAATTTTTTGGTAATTTCCCCACCTATCGTGTTTATTCTTTCATTTTATTGCAGTAATTTCCGGGAAACTGATAGGTTTTGGACAGAAATTGTGATGGATAGTACTCAGAAGTAAAGTTAATGACTTTTTTTTATTACGGCTTGGCATTGGCATAGGATACAGATTTACGGGACAGAATGGCCTATTTATGTGTATGCTTATGGCAACCGTTAATATTATTCTGCAAAGTTATATATTAGTAAACAAGCCACATGTAATGCAATACATGCCTTTAATTAATGACTTTTCAGGATTTCGTTGGAAATTTGTTAAACATGATGCTGAAACATTACAATAAATATTGCCCGAGGGGCATATGTTGCAATATTTTTAGAAAATTGGGATATTATACAGAATACATAAGTGTATCGCGAAGAAAACATAGATATCCGATATAAACATCCACAAAGTGGCCGAATCAGTGAAGGTGATTTACATACAAAATAAATATAAATCGGATAATGTTCTCAAGCGATATGACGGTAATTCCCGATTTGTGAACATATTTACGGTTAATCAGATTCTCTTCACGATACTCATTAACAAAGCATAGCCCTATTTCCAAAATTTGTAATCTTCGTAATCATCGAGTTTGTTAGCTTAGGCAATAATGCCCCATATGGAGGTTAAAGAAAAATCTTCTTGATATATGAGCCGTTCATTTTGAAAGTGGTGCAAGTCCATTTTTCAAAAAATTTAAGTTAATGATAACAATAGACAAATAAAAGTATAATCTTTCTAACGATGAACAATTTAAAGTCAAAATAAAAAAATAAAAATCCCTACTACTTGTCCAAAAAATAAGAAAATTCAAAATCCCGTATATTTTTCCATTTATTGTTTCTCTATTCCTTCATTTTCTCGTTTCAACAAAATGTGGACTTGCCCCACTTTCAAAATAAACGGCTCATATATACACGTTGAATGATTAAAATCTATTAATTTGAAATAAAACGCAAAGGCGATTACGTCAACCACAATGAAATTATTTTGGATCTGTCAAAAATTATCGTTGGGATTTACTGTGATAATTTGGGCGTGTTCGGTTTTTTCAAATAAATGTCAAAAATTTGTACTAAAAAATATTTACCACAGGTTTCGGCAACAGTCTAAGGACGTAATACAGTAAAATATTAAAAAAACCGTTACAAAATTCAATTCTTTTAAACAAAAAAATTTTTTTTTTTAAATTGCTTTGTTCCATAACTGTATAACCACTTTTTATTAGACGTTCCAACTACAATAAAATAAATAAAAATTAAAAAAATTAATGTCGTCTGTCTCCCTTTGTTTTCGGCCAACGCCAGAATCCTGTTAGGCTTACTTCCAATCAATGAATCAAGGATTTCGGGCGATACTTCGTTCCAGGCATTTTCAATTGCCAATTTCTACTCATTGGTCGTCTGGAATTGTTTGTTGTCCTCGTAAACCTTTCGAACTAATAATCCCTAAAAATTTTCTAAGGGGTTTTGGGCTGGGGAACAATCGGGCCAATCTAAAATGGATTGTAATGCTCCACAAACCAAGATTCGGTTTGTTGACTCTTATGGATTGGAGCGTTATCCTGCTGGAAAATTCAGTTTTCTTCGTGGTAAATGTACAGAAAAGGTAAGCGGTGGTCTTCTAAGACACCAATGTACTCAGTGCTCATTCTAGTTGATTGAAAGGCTAAAGAAAGCGTACCCACAGAAGAGAAAGCCCCCGATATTATTAAACTTCCACCACCAAAATTCGCATTGAGAAATACAATGGTTCCTTTCTAAGGTCCCTTCAATAGTACTGAATACCATCTGGCACATCAATATTAAACTTTTTTTCTTCGGAAAAAATTGGATTTTTTTCATCGGAAAAACAAACACTTACCGTTATTCAAATTTCAAACACAATATACTGTAAAATATGCAACATGTTGATGTGACCTTGGTGGATTGGTCACTTTTCCATAACCCACACCTCCGTATGTTATTATACTTCAGAATGCTGAAGTATTCCCTTGGTGCATTTGATTTTTCTCAAATCAGCACAGACACTTTAAAATTTAATAGCTCAAAACTTTTTTTTATTTTCTAACACAATATCACTGAAAGTCTAAACATGACACCACACATAACACTCAGATCTTATTTCCAACAAAATATTGATAATTTCGCAGTTCATTCGAAATATAAAAAAAATCGGAATAGAGTTTAGGTGTACATGGATATAATATACATTTTAAGCCTCAATAAATATTCGAACAATAGGTTCTAAAAAAACATAATTACACCTTAGACCATACAATAGAATGGACCGCTAGTGAACTGACGTTTCCATATAAAATTGTAAAGTAGATTGTCTCCAACATCTGCAGCGCACAGTAGCCTTGTGATCGATAGGGTAACAATAGCTAGTATAATCAAAATTATTACCCATAGATGTCACTACAAAATTAAGTAGATACATTTAGTACCAACAGATGTCGCTGCAAATTTAAATTTACATATAAATAAAATAAAAAACGATAATTCAAAAAAATTATTTTATTGACCGATCAAATGGATAATTCTAGTTAACTTCCTTCTAACATAGGATTTATTATTTAGATGTATAAGATTTACGGTGGATGAAGTTGCAGTGACCTCTATTGGTAATAAATAAATCTACTTAATTTGGTAGCGATATCTGTGGATACTAATTGTGATTATAATTGGTATAGTTACCCTATCGGTCACAAGGCTACTTTGCGCTGCAGATGTTGGAGACAGTTAAAAGAAAAAGCTGGAGATCCATTCTATTCTATGGTCTAAGCTAAGGAATACACTATAACTCCACGACTATATATAAAAAATGAATTTGTAAATTTTCTTAATTTAACATGCACTTAATTTAAACCATGCCCATTTTTTTTTTTTTTTAATTTTGGTTAAAGTAATTATAAAAATTTTAATTACTATATTGAATAAATTATTAATTAATTAATAATAAAGCTAATAAATAAGAATCATAATAGTAGATACAAATCGAAATTAACATTATTTGGATATTTTTAATGCTTCCATATTATGTTATGACACACAATTTTGGTCCATACTATCTACAGTTAAATACATACATCATAACTATTTCGTTTTGATTTTGATTTTATGCAATTATCTATGCTTTCTTTATGATTTATTAGATACAATAGAATGTACCGTTCCCAGCTTGTTTAGCATATAATACTGGGATTTTTGAAGTAAAAAAAACAAAATTAGCTTACGAAGAAAACAGTTCGCCCTTGTTTCCAGAATTTTCTGAACCGTTTCTGAAAGAAAATTTAACTTAATGTTACCACAAACCGTCTGGAATATCAAGATTAACAAGATTAAATAACGCGACTCATCATACCTTGGTAAGCGTGTGGCCAATAAATAATTTCACTAATTGTTCACACAGCCTGTATTGCCAAAACACCGATTCACAAAATCACTCCTTCGGAGTACAATTTGAACTGCAATTATCTATTTGTGTTCTGTTTTCTTTTTTTTTTATAAAGGGAAATTTAGACAATTGAAAACTGGGTTCTACATACACCAAAATCTCTTACCTTAACGCACTTCAGAGGTATTGCAATATCATTAGTACAGTGTGATACCAAATTAGTTTTAACTGCGCGCGCGACTGACTCTCATGCGTGGCGGAACAATTTTCACTACCGATATAACAGGCTATCTGTTATAAAATCACTTATTGATTAATAATGGTTGATTATAATAAATATAGTACTGGATCGTGTTTTTGGACACATTTAACTGGAAATCATTTTTCAGGCGCTTAATGGTTTTCGTGTAATTGCTGGCGGCTTTAACCAGCCCTCGTATTTGTCGGAAAGTCATCTTTTTTTGGATCCACCGGTTTTTCTTGTCCCGTAAGTAGTAGGATTTTTTAAATCATTTGCAACCGTTACATGATGGCGGCCTATTATTTTGCCTATTTTATAAAAAGAAAAACCTTCCCCAACAAAAGCTTGAATTTTGACTTTTTCCTCATCCGATACGTATTTTCCACGAAGCGTTATTTTATACAGGACTTGGCTATTTAACAGGCCGAATAAAACTAAAATATTTATTCCTTTATTCAAATTAGCTAGAGAGGCTCCTGTGGTTATATAGTTATGGAACAAAGCAATTTTAGAAAAAATTGTTTTTTTCTTAAAACAATTAAATTTTGGAACGGTTGTTTTAAATATTTTGCTTTATTACGTCCTTATTCAACACCTGGCATTAAAAGTTTAAAAATGTTTTAATGCGTTATCTTAAAAATTTAAAAAAACGAGTGGTTATATAGTTAGGGAGTTGGGGTATATCATATATGTATGTAATGGGCATTAAGATACGTTGGTTCCCTATTAAATTACTCTCGGCCCTCAGTAGGTGCGTCCGAAATGCGTATTTAAGTGCATATTTTTAATTTATTATATAGTCAAATTTAATAAAATTGGACAATACCAAATTAAAAAAATCGACAAATTTGATTAATTCAAATTTAAAGGGCACGTAGTTTTTGAAATATGTGTTATCTAAATTAGCATTTCGGAAGCACGCAATGTTCGTGAGAAACAGAAATTAAAGTATGTGGTTAATAAATCTGGAATTATAGTGTTAATCAAATATTATGCGCTTGTGCAATCTCTGAATACTGAAAACTACTACCTCTTGGTTAAATTCTAAAGTTGCGCACCATACAACTAATAGTAGGTAACTATAACAAGTTGAAAGGAGACAATTTTTTTGTTATCTTCGAATTAGAAAAATCAATCTGCTGATTTTATATTAAACTTAATATATGTATTTTAATATGCTAATTAGGCTCGATTGCACCTTTAAATATAAATTTGTTTTCCTTAAACTCAATTAAATCATAGTTATTATAGTTAAACTATGATTTAATTGAACGAATCGAATTATCATATTTTATTTTTTTACTTGAGAAAATAATTTGCCACTATATTAAAATGTCTTATTTTATATGGAAACTATATTGCATACAATTTACGATAACTCAAAATAAAAAATAATTGTTTCAAAACAAAATTTTGAGCTTGAAACAATTGGCAGATGTAAACTGTTATTTTCCTTTCAGAGGTATTAGAAGAAAATTTCAAAATGTTGCTACTGAAACTTTATTAATTTTAAAGTATTTCAAAAAAATCCTGATGCCAGAAACTTTTAGAATGTCAAATTTTTAAAATTTAAATAAGATTCTTTTGACTTACTAACTAATCTGATGTAAAATCAAACCGTTTGATTGAAAATTTCAGTTTTATATCTTGTAAACTTAATTAAAAAATTGCCAGAATATCAGATTTTTACAAATGTTGAAGTTGTCACAGAATCTTTTTGCATATTTAAAGGAATCCTCACATTACTGCAATATTCTAGGTTATTTGATAGATCTTACAAATGTTAGAGTTTTGCAATATTAGTAAACTGCTTCGAGAAAAACAATTGCAGATGTACAAACAAAAAGAAAAATTAACTAAAGAGTTTACGTAGAAATAGCTCATAAACTCACATCAATTTAAAATTTTGCTAGGCTTTCAGAAATTTTGCAAAATATCGAATTACCTGTATCAAAGAATACAACTTAATTCCGAATAGGTTTCATTACCATTGAAAATTAACTTTGCAATTTCAAAATTTAGCACGAAATTTTTACAAAAAAGTCGATAACACAAAAATGCCTTTCAAATGCCAATTTCAGAATTTTAAAAATTATATAATTTTATTAATTATAAAATTTTCTCAAAAAATTTGAAAAATGCTAGAAATTTCAATTGTCTGGAATTTCTAAGAATTTATAGGTTGGAAGCCAAAAATGCTGTAACTGAGCGTAAGATGATAAGAAGAATTCTCGGTCCCATTAAAGAGGGAGCCACGTACAGAATGCGAATGAATCACGAGATCAGAAATGATCTCGATAAAGTCGACATCATAGGATTCATAAAATCGTCAAGGCTGAGATGACTTGGGCATGTACTACGTTCACAAAATCGGACCACTAAACAGGCCTTGGAGTCGGCACCAGCGAAAGTAGGACCTCGTGGGAGACCACCTACCCGATGGATGGACGACGTTGAGAGGGACCTATACACACTCGGTCACCGTGTCTGGCGTTCTCTTGTGGCGGATCGAATTATTTGGAGGAGCATTGTTGAGGCGGCCAAATCCCTTCACGGGATGAACCGCCAGCGGAAGAAGAAGAAGAAGACGCGAAAATTCGTGATTCAAGAATCTCCCAAAATTCTATTTCTTATTTTGTTTTTGTTAATAATGAGCGACTAAAATTTAACCATAATTTTTAAAACTCCAGAAAATTAAAACTAATTTAATTTTTAAATCGCTGGGTAAGCTTTCCAGAATTTATTGCGAAAATTTTATTTTGGCAAACCAAGTAAAATAAAGTCAGTGAAGTTAGCCCGAAATTTCAGCCCGAAATTTAGGTTCGTTTCTTGACTAAAATGTAGCTAACCAGAAAAAGTGTAAATGTCGTATAAAATGTAGCATCATCCCGAAAAAAATGTAAATATAAAATTTAACCAATTCTAGAAAAAATTATGTAGAAAAAATATTATTTGCCACTGTTTTTATGTTCAAACTAATTTTGTTACATAATTGCAGGTAGGAACAAATCAATTATTTTATATTACAGATTTAAGATACGTAGTTTTATTTTAAAATTCCTCTAAGATAATTTCATGTTTAATGTTGAAGCGTTAACCTGAAAGGAGCGTATACCAGAGATAAAGCTAAGTAGTGGCATATACGGCCAGATAGGCCATACTAGTACCAAGTTACACTCAGCACCCCATTTTCATATCATGGGGATAAAATACTTTTTTTGTAATTTCTCTTCAGGCAGTTTCATTCATGTATGTAAATATGTGTTACGGTGAAGTTTAGAATTTTATAGGGCTAATACCAGAGATAGAGCTAAGTAGTGGCATATACGGCCAGATAGGCCATACTAGTGCTAAGTTACACTTTTGAAATCTGTGGAAATTATGGGTAGACACATTAAACTTTTTAGTATTTCGATGGCTTATTGCGAATAGGGCGTAACATCAATTTTTCAAAAATTGTGTTCTTCGATTTAAACGACAGATAAAGTTGGTTTACATAGTAAATTTAAGACAAATATTAGTTTCTATTTAAAAAAGAGATATTTTTTTATTAATAACGTCATCATTCATCATGATTAAAATCGTATTATTCGTTAAATGTAAAGTTTTTTCTCTCTTGTTTAAAATTTACAAAATGCGACTTACGCCCTATTCGCAATAAGCCATCGATTTTTAGTTATAAAATGGATAACCCGGTAACTCAGCGGTCGCACGAAATTAAAGTGTACGGAGTATCTTGGTACTAGTATGGCCTATCTGGCCGTATATGCCACTACTTAGCTTTATCTCTGGTATTAGCCCTATACAATTCTAAACTTCACCATAACACATATTTATATACATGAATGAAACTGTCTAGAGAAAAATTACAAAAAAAGTATTTTATCCCCATGATATGAAAATGGGGTGCTGAGTGTAACTTGGTACTAGTATCGTCTATCTGGCCGTACATGCCACTACTTAGCTTTATCTCTGGTATACGCTCCTTTCAGGTTAACGCTTCAACATTAAACATGAAATTATCTTAGAGGAATTTTAAAATAAAACTACGTATCTTAAATCTGTAATATAAAATAATTGATTTGTTCTTACCTGCAATTATGTAACAAAATTAGTTTGAACATAAAAACAGTGGCAAATAACATTTTTTCTACATAATTTTTTCTAGAATTGGTTAAATTTTATATTTACATTTTTTTCGGGATGATGCTACATTTTATACGACATTTAAACTTTTTCTGGTTAGCTACATTTTAGTCAAGAAACGAACCTAAATTTCGGGCTGAAATTTCGGGCTAACTTCACTGACTTGTAAAATATTAGAATTTTAAATATTAAAAACTGAAGTTTGATGGACAATTCAAAGCTTCTCCGAATAACAAAATTTTCATACACTCCCAAAACACCAAAAAATTTTGTGGTAATCTTCGTTGATTGAAACGTTAGCAAGTTTGAATAATTTTCAAATCAGAATCCTCGAACGTATTTTGTGGAACATAAGTGTATCAGTATTTGAAAAAATTCTGGTACCTAAAACTTTCTAATAGAAAATTTTTCAAAATTTAATTAAGATTCTTCTGACTGATACATTTTACTAATCTGATATATTGTAAATATTTAATTCAAAATTTCAACTGAATCTTGCTAACTTATTCAAATTAAGAAATTGGCAAAGAATCGAATTTTTCAAAATTTCGAAATTTAGGTTTCAGAATTAATTTAGAAAATCTTATATCTAGAAAAATGTTGCAATGTACAAATTACAAAAAAAAACAATAACTACGAATTTTACGCTATTACGGATCAGGATGTTTCCAAACTGCTGTTGTAAAACATTATTTATTAGATTGATAAAAAAAATCTTTATTGGAAGATCAAAAAATTACTTCTCTCAAAAAAATGTTTTTGTTCAATTAGAATTTGAATTTATGCAGATGTAAAGGAATTTTGAATTTTGCTGGCCTAGGTCAAAATTTACTAAATATTCGAAAAAATATTTTTAACGATCTTGTTTTGAAGCATGATATTTTGAATTTTAAATATTTTAAAATAATGAAGTACATTTATGAAAGTTTATAGAACTAAATTCCGATTAGGTTTCCTGACAATTGAAAGATAGCTTTGCACATTCTTAGTTTAACCGTACAAAAAATTGTGACAGAAAAGATAACAACAGATAAATGTCTGAGTTAATTCTTGTAAATTCTGGAGAATTATGGAATTAAAATGGAAAGTTGAAAATTTTGTTTTTTCTTGATTGAAATATGAAAATGTCTAGAAGTTCACCAATTAGTTTTTTTCCAAATTTTTTATAAGAATTTATAAAACAATAAAACTCTACATAGAATCAAATTGTAATGATACAGTGTCCCAAAAGTTCAATATAAAATTCTCTATTGTTTAATATCTTTAGCACACATACACACAACACACACAAATCCAATGACACATCCAACATCAGATTACTTGCCAAACGAGTACCTGAGCAGTACCGTTATGTATATTTGAACGTGATTAATCCTGGGGCCTTACTATTGCTTTCGACCATCGCTTCATCGCCTTCGTTTTTGATCGTTTCTCTCTGAACGTCTGCTAAAAATATTAGTACTATTGCTTTCGATCGTCGACAATATTTTAGTACTATTTATTTCTCGTATTACCAGCGCAAAATTTAAAATTTAGTACTATTATTTTGTTAAATGTTAAAAGTTTGAATTGTTGTAAATTTGTATTTTTTTTCTGCTTGACCTAAAATACAAATAAATAATTTAACATAACCTCAAAAATTAAAATTTACTGTATATATGTTACGGCTAATGTGCATAGAACGGCGAATATGCACATTCGCCGGTAAATGTGCATATTCACCTGCTACTTTGGGTAATGTGAGTTCAACCTACATTTACCTACTAAATTTGGATAATGTACACATTTGCCACTTAACGCTGGTAAAAGATGGATAAATTATTTATTGTAGATTATTTATGCTAGTGTACTTTCTGCTTAAGAAAGAATTAAGATGGAACTTCGCTATTTCCTTATCGATTATGATGAAATTTGACATGAGCGATGGAAATGGGATTCTAAAACGATTTTTGGGAGAAGTTTTGGAATATAGCCACATAAGAACGAACTCGTTTATTTCTTAACCGATTATGATGAAATTCGACAAGTACGATGGAAATGGGATTCTTAAATGATATTTTAAGAAGTTCTGGAATATGGCCACATAGGAACGAACTCGGTTATTTCTTAATCGATTATGATGAAATTCGATAAGTACGATGGAAATGGGATTCTAAAATGATATTTGGAAGAAGTTCTGGAATATGGCCAATTAATATGGAACTACGCTGTTTCTTAACCGATTCTATATAATCCGATCCTACGTGCGGCACGCAGTGCGACATGCTTGCTGATCCCGGCTCCTACGTCCCCTGAAGTTTAAATTTAGAGCCTCTGGGAGGGCTAAGCGGGGAGAAGCGCAGCGACCTCCCGCGTGCCCTCGAGAGTTACCGAAGCCGTTAGCCTCTACAATTATAAGTTAAATTAGTGGTTGATTATAAAAATACTGTTTATTTATGTTAATTAAATCGCGCGCGTGTAGTGAAATTCAATAAATTATTATTAAATTTCATAATAATCGGTTAAAAACAGCGAAGTTTCATATTAATTGGCCATATTCCAGAACTTCTTCCAAATATCATTTAAGTATCCCATTTCCATCGTACTTGTCGAATTTCATCATAATCGGTTAAAAAATAACCGAGTTCGTTCCTATGTGGCCCCATTCCAGAACTTCTTCCAAAAATCATTTTAGAATCCCATTTCCATCGCTCATGTCAAATTTCATCATAATCGGTTAAGAAATAGCCAATTTCCATTTAAAAAATCCCATATTCTTTCTAATTTAATAATGGTATACTGGCATAAATTTAGTGTACAAATTTCCATTTCTAGTGGAAAATTACATTCACCAATGACCTATGGCAAATGTGCACACCGGAAAATGTACGAAATATGAGTATTTTATTCAACTTATACGCACATTTACCACTCACTTTGGGAAATATGCACATTTACCGGTGAATGTGTACATTCTTCTATTTTGCCGTAACATATATATACAAAATCAAATTATTAAAATTAAAAATTTTAATTAAAATAACTAAAATTATAAAAAAAAAACAAATAATGAACAAGTTTATTCCGAAGAAATTATTAATTAAAGGTTACAGTACCTTATTGAAACCACAAAACAAATAAACGAAAAATTAAAATTTAAAAAATAAATCAAATTTTCCAAATATTTTGTTTTTATTTAAAAATATTAACGTTTTCGATCACTCTGTGTGAGCATCATCAGATATATCTTGCAACTAAAATATTTTATTGAAAATTTAAATTACATTGACATACTGTAATTAATAGAATTCTGTATATCAGCAAGTACATATACTAGAGTGCTAGATTCTAAATGTCAACGAAATGTAAACAAACAAAATATCTAAAATTTAACTAATGACACACCATGTATATAAACAAAAAAAAAATAGAAATGTTTAATAGAAATTAATTAGTTCAAAATCGCATTGGCTACATTGAAAAGATTAGAACAAATTGGACTCATCTCATTATTATTCATCAGCTTATCCTTGTATTTTTCCATCAAAAGTGATTCGTGTGCATCCAATTTCCAAATTTCGTTGATTGGTTTTATAATTTTCGAATTTAATAAATCTATTTGGTGGCCTTGATTATTTATCATATGCTCAGCTACACTTGATCGGAGTTCATCGCGGTTTCTCACTGCTAATGCGTGATCCAGTAATCTTTTGTTGAAAGCTCTTGAAGTCTGTCCAATATACATCATATCGCAATTCGTACAGCTGACCTTATAAATTCCCGATTTTGAAGCTGGAGGTGGAACATCTTTGTAGTTGCATATCATTGATCCTAAATTGGTACTTTTAGTGACCAAATGTATGTCGAAATGTATCAGCAAATTTCCTATTTTATTTGTTATTGCCGGATAAAAAGGTACACAGATTCGTTTTTTCTCTGGTTCCTGTGCAGATGTTAAACTCGTGAGCGCTAGTGTTTCATGTTTGCGTTTGTGTTTATTTAGAATGGATTTTATGAAACTCTCGCCATATCCATTGATTTCAGCTGATTCTAAAATATATTTTTCCTCTGCCTTGAATTCCACTTCTTTCATAGGAATGTTAAACAGTCTGTGCCCTAATGCATGAAATGCTGCTTTCTTGTGCGCCCCATTATGATGTGAGTCCGAAGTGATAAAACGCATCGTGTTTGTGGGTTTTCGGTAAATGCCAAATTCCAATTTATTGTCTTTTCTTATAACTTTAATGTCCAAAAAAGGAAGGATCCCGTCTATTTCTACTTCGGAGGTGAACTTTATTGTTGGATATTGACTGTTCAAACACTCCAATGTACTGTTTAAATCTGCTTTCTTCAATACGGCGAAAATGTCATCCACATATCGAAACCATATTCTAGGGAACCAAGTGGAATTGCAGATATTTTTCTCAAACATGCACATGAAGATATTACTCAGATATGGTGATATTTTACTACCCATGCATGTTCCAAATGTTTGTTTGTACACCTTTCCTCTGAACTGGAAAAAACTCTGTTGCATACAAGTTTCGGCTACTTTTCTATAACTTTCGATTTTGCACTGGTTTACGTTTTGCTCGGTAGCGTGATCCACCATACACTGAATAGCAATATCAACTGGAACATTTGGGTATAGTGCCGTAACATCAAAGGAGACAATTATCTCATCGTTCTCCAATATCGTATTTTCCACTTTATTCACGAACTCGAGACTATTCTTAACATACATACCGGATGGTTGCACCATTTAATTTAGCTCATTTATTTTTTTGGACATTAAAGTTATAAGAAAAGACAATAAATTGGAATTTGGCATTTACCGAAAACCCACAAACACGATGCGTTTTATCACTTCGGACTCACATCATAATGGGGCGCACAAGAAAGCAGCATTTCATGCATTAGGGCACAGACTGTTTAACATTCCTATGAAAGAAGCGGAATTCAAGGCAGAGGAAAAATATATTTTAGAATCAGCTGAAATCAATGGATATGGCGAGAGTTTCATAAAATCCATTCTAAATAAACACAAACGCAAACATGAAACACTAGCGCTCACGAGTTTAACATCTGCACAGGAACCAGAGAAAAAACGAATCTGTGTACCTTTTTATCCGGCAATAACAAATAAAATAGGAAATTTGCTGAAACATTTCGACATACATTTGGTCACTAAAAGTACCAATTTAGGATCAATGATATGCAACTACAAAGATGTTCCACCTCCAGCTTCAAAATCGGGAATTTATAAGGTCAGCTGTACGAATTGCGATATCGTCGCCGAAACTCGCAGAATGCGTAAGTCCAAAAAACATATTTTTCAGGAGGCGATGAAAACTATCTCACTGTCCATATTGTCTATATGCAAAAACTAATTTACTTTCTAAGTTTTTTCCTTTAACATTACTTTTTTTTGATATTTTAGAAACAGCAATCGAATCACAATTTTGTCTTCTTTCGTTCGATATGAAAAACGCAAAATTGGCAAAAATGGACTTACGCATTCTGCGAGTTTGGCCGACGATATGATGTATATTGGACAGACTTCAAGAGCTTTCAACAAAAGATTACTGGATCACGCATTAGCAGTGAGAAACCGCGATGAACTCCGATCAAGTGTAGCTGAGCATATGATAAATAATCAAGGCCACCAAATAGATTTATTAAATTCGAAAATTATAAAACCAATCAACGAAATTTGGAAATTGGATGCACACGAATCACTTTTGATGGAAAAATACAAGGATAAGCTGATGAATAATAATGAGATGAGTCCAATTTGTTCTAATCTTTTCAATGTAGCCAATGCGATTTTGAACTAATTAATTTCTATTAAACATTTCTATTTTTTTTTTGTTTATATACATGGTGTGTCATTAGTTAAATTTTAGATATTTTGTTAGTTTACATTTCGTTGACATTTAGAATCTAGTACTCTAGTATATGTACTTGCTGATATACAGAATTCTATTAATTACAGTATGTCAATGTAATTTAAATTTTCAATAAAATATTTTAGTTGCAAGATATGTATATCTGATGATGATCACGCAGAGTGATCGAAAACGTTAATATTTTTAAATAAAAACAAAATATTTGGAAAATTTGATTTATTTTTTAAATTTTAATTTTTCGTTTATTTGTTTTGTGGTTTCAATAAGGTACTGTAACCTTTAATTAATAATTTCTTCGGAATAAACTTATAATGGAAACCACGGCGGCTCTAGTATATAATAATTTTTAAATAATGAACAAATAAGTACTTACACAAAAAATAAAATTATCAATTAATTCGTTCTATGACAGTCGAAAATGAAGGATGAAGAAAAATACATCGTACATTTTCGAACGCTGTCTATAAATTTCGATCACATCGAAAGCGCAATAGTACCAATTTAATAAAACGAACACAAAACGAAGGCGATCGAAAACAATAGTAAGGCCCCTGCATTCGTTCAACAACCAAATATTTTACGTTAATTTATTATAAAAAAACACATTATGCACTTTGCACAACACAAACACTTAACAATATATACATATAGTATATAATTCAATTACTTGCACATACTTGCACATTTTCCAATTTCGACCGCATTACTTCAGATCGTAACAAACCGATGCACTTCCCATAGACTTGTTCGGGTCCTTGTAACATTATTTACAAACATAGTACCGTATTATGACTAACAAAAACACACAATGCATAATAGAAAACTAAATTCTTGAAATATTTGCAATTAAACGGTAAAATTATCGTTTTAAATGTATTAATCCAACACATCTCACTTTATATTTATGTTTGACTATTTATTCATTATAAAACTAGCGAAAACATTTTAATTGAATTTGAAAACTTCACAATAAATAATATGACACTTGTCTAGTCACAGGGATACACTACACACCCTTCTCTTATTGTTTCTTCATCATTATGTTTGACAACAAATTTCACACCACAAGATTGACATTTTCCAGTAAACTCATTTTCCTTTTTTAACCAATTGTATTTAGGTTTTTTTAATCAATCGTCGTGTTGTGTTTGTGGTTTTTGGGCTGTAAAAAGAGGAAGGAGTAATAGAAGCTGAAGGAGCAAGTGAATTTTGTGAGAGAGGCTGAAGAAGCAAATGAATTTTGAGTGGTGAAGTATAATAGTATAATTAATACTAATTATAATTCATGACAGGACACCGTCCTTCACAGGTCATATTCGTATAATCTTAGTGCCAGGTTTGAGGAAAGTCTATACCTGTATAATAGTTAGTCAAGCTAAATTGTAGTTCTACATAAGTCCCAACAATTATATTTATTATTTTAGGTCGCCTCTAAGCTACTGTTCTATAAGCTGAAAGTTAAATTAAATTAATGATAATTATGATTTTCAGAAGCACACACAAATCTGATTCAGCAAATTAATAAATGTTATTTTAGAAAGAAGTTTTCAATTTAAATAATAAAAGTAGATTAGAAATGTATTGTCACTTTATTACTAACTATTTGCTTTACTTAGGTGTGCGTGTCCGGACGGAATTATTCCCTAATATTCAGAATTCCTCAACTGAGGAATGCAATTAGTTAGAGCATAGAACATCATTAGGGTAGCCTTTTAGGTGAACTTCAGTTAAATAATTATCTAAAATTTTTCTTTTCCGATAAAGTAAACAGTGAGGAAAGAGGCGTTCTCCTTGTATCTAAAAACAATCATCCCCTGTTTTCAAAAAGAAGTGCCTTTTGCAGAATTTTTTTTTTCAACTTTTACCGGAGGTTGCATTGGCTTATTCTAAAAATATTTGTGCGTGCGCACAATGCGTTTTAAATTGAACTATTAAAAAAGCACAGAAAGAGATCGTAAAACAATTATTTTATAAACACGATATAGAACATTTCCTGTGTACACCCTCGAGCGTAAAATGTTTTACAAACCAGTACACGGATTGTTAATTTTTCAGTTTCGTGTACAAAACATACATTTTTCTCGCCCTTGAACAGCAAATAACTTATATTAATTATACCATGCTTCAACCTGTCTGACATTCGCACGATTTAGTTTTTTACTCTATCTTTCTTCATTAAAATGAAAAAACGAAATATAAATGTTGTTATGCGAGTCGGATCGATTTTATTTTAGATTTTTTTTTTTTTTTACAGCGTTCTAGCTCTACTATACAGCTTCATTTTTTATCATCATTCTGCCCGAGACAAGAAAAATGATTTAATCAATTTTTCTTTAGGTATATGTACATATTTAATATAAGCTAGGTTAATTAAATTTTACCTTAAATTAATTTAATTTCACTGATTTGGATTGATTATTAAATTAAATTTTTGTTTTTCGATTTAACTGACATTTTTGACAAAGGTTCAAAAAAACCTCAAAAATAAATAACTGGAAAAAACCTTCGCCTACCGCAAGTACATTATACCTGTTCATCCATTACTAACAATTAAAATGGCAAAAAATTTATAATTACCGTAATTTAAAATAATTTCCCAAGCAACCATAAAAAAAAAAGAAAGAAAACTTTTCTTCCACAAAACCAACACACGAGCAAAATTTTCCTTTTTTTTTAACCATTATTTTAAAATCATGTACATAAATGAAAACCTCACACTGGAAAAATATTTTAATAAAAGAAAACTGTGAAATTTTATTTTATGCGATTAAAGCAACAACATTTTCGCGAATATATTTTAAAAGTTTTCCCAATTTGGGATTTTTCTTTTTTTTTTTTTATTTTTATTTTGTTATACGAGTACGTTTACAGCGAAAAGGTGTGGTAATTTTTATTTTTATTTTTATTTTTTAAATTAAGGAAATAATGAATAATTTCATTTTTAGTGGTGTAGCGTATAGGAGGAGTATAATGGTATATGGTATAGAAGGATTTTATTCTGATTTTAATTTTTTTGTGTATGAGGAGCTGCTTTCCATTTTTTTTTTTCATATGAGACGGTGCCAAGAATGTAACGTATATTTTTCGTTATTTTTATTCATATTTATCGCCTTTGCATTCTTAATGGGAATTATGTTGTATTTGGTTGTACAAAGGATTGTTTTTTTAAATGCGGGAGAGGAGGGCGGTGGGATGGGGATTTTTTTTTGGGTTTTCTTAAGTGTTGTTACTCATAAAACTGCTGCGAGTAAAAAATAAATCGTTTGTTCTTATGTCGTTTCTTATTCTACAGCGAAACTCGTTTTAACCCTTTCAATGTTGCGGAAAGAATTATTTGTAAGAAGCGATTAAATCGGTAAAGATTTCATCTAGATCGCAAATTAGTTTTACAGTGCATCGTTGCTATAAAAAGATCCTTGAAGGCGGATCATATAATCTCCATGTAATTTTGGTATGCTTATTCGGGGTTACTTCGCATCTGTAGTAGGAGCGACCATTGACTTATCTTAGAGAGAATCCTTTGAAGTTCTTTGTTATGCTATATAGATGGTTGTGTTCGACTACATAAAAGTTGTCACAAAAACCGTTTAATTTCTCGTATCTGGATTCTATAAGTTCAACCGGTCAATCTATTTTGTATTTATCTTTTAGCAAGGTACTTGTAGATAATCAGTTTGTGAAAATGGCGTAAGAAGCCCCCGATATTGGGGCAGTAAACCCTTTCCTGTTAACTTCTGAAAATATTGAAAAAAAAACAGGGAGCTGAAAATTTTTCCAAAATTACCGAATGGAAGGAGCCCCGGTGAGATAAATCCATTTAAGCGTTCCTTAGACCTTCATTAAAATGTATCTCGAATCACAATTTGAACTTTCACCACTAAATATTTTACAATGTTGAATCTTAAATTTTATTCTCCTTGTGTAAATAAGACATCTTCAAAGGATCAAAACTCAAAATTAATCTCACTGCCAAAAACAAATATGTATTACCGCCTGGTATTAAACGTCACCTTCAGCTAATTCAAGTAAATTTTCTTGTTCGCACTTACTCATCCCTACAACACATCATTATACGAAAACCATCATTCAAAAACAACGTAAAACAAAACCATATCTTTCATGCTGCCTGTAAAAATTTATCTCTTCCATTCTATTCGCAAATTCTGCCAACCAACCAACTACCTCACATAATCATCTATCTTAATCTAATCTTCTTACTAACGAGAAAACCCAAAATTAAAAAAGTGAAAACACCAACAACAAAAACATGAATGAAAATGTAGCACAAAAAAAAAATAAAAAGATAATTTTCATCATTAAATTTAATAATTTTCTTCTTCATTTCATTCAAGATGAAAAGCGACGTTTTTTTTTTTTTTTTGTTTGGTATGTATTGTGTATGATGAGGAAAAACTCACAACCATAAGACAAAAAAAAAAAAAAAAAATGAAAAATTCAACCACGCTTCCTCACAAAATTCTGTTATAATTTATTACATCTTGTGCTAATTTACGTAGATGTGAATTTATATTTTTTTTTGTTCGCTTTCTAATTTTGATTTACAAAATTTAATTTTTATTTTATGAAATCAAGTTTTTTTTTGTTCTTTGAAAAAATTGATTTTCCACTCGTTTAGTTTTGTTTTTGTATCATATTTGGGTTTCAACTAAATTTTATTTTTGTTTTAAAAATTCCAAGGGTTTTTATGGTAGCAATTTTATTTATGGCAATGAATAAAGATTGCAAATTATTTGGTTAGGTTACACACACACACACATATACTATACAAATATTTTGTAATGTTTATATATGTATAGTAACAAAAAAGCACTTGGGTTACTCCCCAAACATTCCATAAACCACATATAATTGTAGTTTACGGTTAGTAATGGGGTGGGATAAATAGGCATTTGATTTTATGATTATTACAACACAATAACCATTAAATCTCACATCCCTTCCAATTGGAGCTAAATCGTGGTACCAGATTAGTGTCTGCGTTATTTATTTATACTGGCCAACCATAAAAAAAAAAACAAATTATCGCACACAACAGGATATTATGTCACATAACAATACACAAACTTATTTCTGTTTTCTGCACGTTGTGTATGTAGGGGGGAGAGAGGGGGGGGGGGGAGGTTATTGATTTAATAATTTTATTGCACTGTACCTAAGTATCTATATAAAATCTGGATCGCATTGTTGTTGCTTTGATTTACAATCAGCGCAAAACAAAAGGAAAATTAATTATAATTTTATTGTCCTTATTATCATCATTACCATCGCGCAATATTTTTTTTTTTTTTATGAACTATGCCAATTCATAAATGTTGGTGTGGGTATGCGCATTGTATATATTTGTTGGATTGTGAATTAATTTTAATTATTAATTTTTATCCATTGTGCACAACACCCTTAACTATAAATACAATGAAGTGTTTATTACACGAAGTATCTCAGCATTCATTGAAACTCCCTGAGATCACATCAACAAAAAGGAAATGAAGTAAAAACAAAAATCAACTTAACCTTATTTTTTGCACCACGTACCTACCTATAACCAGGCGTCTCTACTTGACTTAATTTTAATATTTAAAATTTAAATATATTTCCTCGTTTTTATTCGCTGTTACCATTGTTACTTGTTTTAAATTGCATTAGATGATAATAATTTTCCAGACGAAATATTTATTTTCTTATATCGAAGCTAAAGGGTAAATTTGTATCAAATTTTGCACTGTGTCTGTATAGAATTTCATGAATTTTGTGCAAATTTGGAAATGGGCAACCGGTAAACGAATTGAACATTTTTATAAAATTTTTCATTTTTTTTTTTAATGAAAATGGACGTGACATTATTTTCATTATTTGATTTGGGGGTTTGGAAAATACAATACAATTGAATATTGTATTCTGTTATTCTGTTATTATTTTCTTGTTGTGTGGTTTTGCATTTTTTTTTTTTTGTTTTATTGTGTCACTGTCGGTTATTCGAGTAGTCGAGCATGAAATTTTTATTTCGAGTGCCATTATACCATTATTATATGGGTCGCGCGCGGTTCAAATATAAAATTCAATTGAATTTTTTTTTTTTTTTGTCAAGTTTAATTATATTGGAAAAGGGCATTCGAAATGAGAAACAATATAAATCCATTGTTTAATGTTTTATGGTGTTTTTATAATTAATTGTTTTTGGGTTTTAATTAAATTAATCAAATTCAATTAATAACAATTCAACCCAAAAGAGTTTGCATTCGGAAAAAAACAATTTTCTGCCTCAGTTCTTTAATTAGGATTATATTATTTCAATATTTCAGTTTAATGCTTAAAGCGGAATGAGTGTCATTATTCAAAGCACTATGCAAATAGAACTAAATTTAAACTGTTGTGAGGTTATTTCTATAAGGGAATGTTCTTTAATGTGTCACCGTTTGTAACATTAAGAGGGGGAGAAGGTCAATAAAAAGATATCAAAAATATCGTAAAAACTGTTAAACTATTTCTTTCATTCTTTTATGTAAAATGAAAAGGAATTTTTGTAATCATTTGTTAATATATGTCCTTTAATTAACAACTTTTATACAACCGGTCATTAGTATCGCAACAATTCGGCTTGTTTGCCAGTATTAAAATTAACGTGTGGAGCACGTCCGCTTATTTTTTTTTTTTTTTTTAAATAAGGGAGGGTCCTACTGCAGTACTTCTCAAACTTTTTCATACTGCAGCCCCGAAATCGAAAAAATAAAATCCAGGGTTCCCAAAATTTTATTCAAAAATTCAAAAAAAAAAAAAAATTACAGCTAAGCATTTTGGGCATTCTTATTCAAGGATTTCAGCTGTCTCATATCCTTGTCCCGCAAATTTAAAAAAATGTTCTACCAAGCCAAAATATTCTTTCAGCTTCATCTGATTTTCATCCTAAAAATTGTAGAATTCCAGAAAATTGTTAAACTTGGTTTTAAAAAAGGAGAAGATTCTACATAAAACTTCGAAAATAAATATTTTAGCTGGACATATGAGTGGAGCAGAACAGATACCGAAATGACTAAACTAAAGCTAAACATTTTTGAGCTTACGTCTATTCTAATTTTGTCAAAAAATTCAATTTTTGTATGTTTCTCTAATTTGCCCGCCAATCTGACCCGAATTTGGTTCGTTTTTAATTTCTGTGTCAAATTATTTTTACTTAGGTACTTATTTTAAAACCAAATTTGAATTTAATATATTCTTCTGAATTATCGAACTTTGAAAATTCTAGAAGCACTGGAAACATAAAATAAATATTGAATTTTTCTGTACAAAATTCAGAGCTATCCAAAGTTTTTTTTAGATTTTTCAAATTACCAATTTTCAATGTAATCAACCAATTTGAAAGCTTTGGCCATCGCAGCAATTTTATATCCAAAATTTGAAATTTTATTTAGGACGAGTTCTTCCAAAAAAAAAAAACACAGAACGCGCTATAGAATGATAGCTAGATCAGTTGAAAATGATAGCTAGATCAGTTTTTTTGGTCTAAAGAACTATGAATCGACAATTGAAAACTACCGATCTTTTGATTTGGGAAGGGAGAGGGGGAGGGGGGGGGGGGGGGGTTAAACCGTAATTTACCGAAAAATTCACTTTTTTAAAAATGATAGGGTTTGTAAAAACCCGGGTTTTAGGTATAAAAAAACCGAAAACCGGTTTTTTGCAAATCCTGTACGGCCCTTATAAATTCTAAGTGAGCAGTTGAGCACATAATTTGTCAGAGTCGAAAGCTCAATTTTTTCATGTTTGTGTTAGTAATTTGACACATAAACTTTGGTTCTTAATGTTGGGAAAACTGACTGAACTCATTATTTTACGCTTAAAATAAAAATAAGCGTTTAATTTAAATTTTATACATATGGTTGTTTTGAGTCTTAAACAAAGCTTATCAATAGTTATGATTACATACATATGTTGCTAAGCCAAAATTTATATTTTGTGCAAAACTGCCCTAAGGCCGAAAAAGCACTTTCGATTCCACGGAAGTTTTATAGTTAAAAAGTGTTAACCAGCTAATTACAACAAATCGCTCATAATTGTTTACTTTAAACTAAACATTTTACTATTTTAAAAGGGTTTTATTCCCTAAACTTTTTCGGAATCCCAGACTTACTCAAGAACTAGACAGCTTACAGCATCGCAGAGATGTTGCAGAACTCTGCGTCTTCTACAGATGCTTACATGGTAAATGTTCTGCAGAACTATCGGAGAAAATACCACCATTCGTTACAACAACAAGAGTAACAAGAGGAACAGCCAATGCACATAGGTTTACGGTGAAGCTCCCGAAACCTCGAACTGAAGAAATCAAGCGCGAATTTATATACCGAACATCAAAAAAGTGGAATTCGCTAATACACTTCAAATTTCCGAAGGAATACAAAATGAATAAATTTAAGGTAGCTATTAATCTTTACTTGCAGGATCGCGCATTGGGTGCAGAAGCTCTGACAGTTACAAGGAGCTAGGACCGTTAATAAGTCCGCTCTGCACCCACCCAATTAAAAAAATTTATAAAAAAAAAAAAAAAAAAAAAAAAAACCTTTCAACTTTCATGATAAATTGATTGGACTAATTGAATTTTTTTTTTTTTTTTTTTTTTTTTTTTTAATCCAAGATACAACTAAAAAACAGGAAAAGCCTTTTGGTATGATTTACCAGTGGCAGGCATTTTTCCTTAAAAATAATAGTAAAAAACAAAAAAACAAAAATTTAAAAAAAAAATATAAATAAGAAATACAAAAAAAAATAACAAGAAAATAAAAAATTAAATATTTAGATATTAAAATTATACATAATGACTAAAAGAGAAACAAGAATAAAATAAATGTAAATATTATTAACTATAGGTGATATTGAATTAAAATTATTGAATACGAAAAAACGTTTTTAATAATAAAGCAGTAGCTGCGAAGGCAAAAGTGATACACAAAATAGTACACATTAAACAATACGCTCAAAAACAAAATCGATCGCAGCGAACTGAAAGAGCCACAATTTCAAAGATGACAAGAACTTATATTTTGAATTTAAGCAACGTATATCTCTGGGAAGCTTGTTAAAAATTGTAGGTGCTGTAACTGAAAAGTAATTAAAATAATGGGTTTTTAAAAATTTAGGAACCGTACGAAAATGCACGGTATTTTTACGCAAAGTGTAACTTTGGCAACTCAAGAAGCGATTACCACACCTCTCAAAGTATACATTCATAACCTTATAAACATAAAGATGTTTAAGTGGCAAAATATTACTCATTTTGAATAAAGGCCAAGACGAGCACAATCTATTCTTGAAAAACATCAATCTGAGTATAAACTTTTGAGCAATAACCAAAGGTCGGACTGTCTCATAGTACGTACCGCCCCAGCAACAAATATCATAGCGCAATCTGGACTCAATTAAGGCATGATAAAAAATTTTTAACACCGAAAACGAACAATTAGAACGCAAAAGATACATTTTTCTAATACCTGAATGTAGTGAAATATTTAGGTCAGATATATGACATTTCCAGTTCAAACGGCTATCTACATTTAACCCCAAATATTTAATGTTACTCACGGAATCAATCGTCAAACAATTTACATGACAATTACCACTCTTAGCGCAACGACGATCATGATAAACTATGTCTCTGTTGAAAGAACGCAACTCATTCAAATTAAACAACATTGCTGTAGTTTTCGAACTTATTACCAGTTTCTGTGCAGTGAACCACTGGCTCAATAAACCTAAATAAATTATCTTTAGATTTGGTAGATTTGGGTAGATTTGCAAAAGAATCAAAAGATGTTTAGTCTGAAAATTAACCAATGACGAATTTGACATTTTTATGAATTAAACCAACATAAAGGTTTCGACAAATTTATAAATCTTATTAATAATTTGTGTTTTATAGGCATTTTATCTGAAGATAGTTACAGAAGTTTTCGGCAAGTATTACCAACTTAACACTAACCTGATATACTGGTCTTAAACACTAACCTGATATACAATTTAACCAGATTGAAATTGTTGAAGCCAAATTTGACAAGCTGTCATTTGAAATTTGAAATTAAATTAAAGTACGACTACTTTTTAAAATTATATACTAAAAACGTACATTTTCAATATCCCCTAAGTTAATATAGTTTTTAGTTTAAATTTACTTCCTAAATTTCCGAGAATATACTTGGATATCGATCTGATTTAAAAATGTTGTTACTTCATAAAAGGACTCAAATTTAACCATAATTTTGTTGTCCCGCAGATCAAGGTTTACGATTTGAAATTTCTGTTCATGTTCATTGTAGAAAAAGAATTTGCCTACCAAAATTCTCGTGATTGTGGAATTGATATACATATCACATATCTTACAAAAGCCATTAACAGCACAGAAAACTGAAGCTGTGATTGATAATATGCAGATTCAGAAATTTGTGTGAGAGGAAATTGTGCGGTTTATTAGAGATATTAAGGCAATGTGTAAAGACTCCCTGGTAACAGTTCCATGGCTCCCTATGTAGGTCGCGGCCCACAGTTTGAGAAGCTCTGGCCTACTGGATTGTGACACATTGTGATATTGAGGAGGGAAAAGGTCAGAAAAGCTTAAAAATGCGCGATATCATTAAAAAACGTCCCCTATCATTGCTTAAAATATTTTCTTGGCAAATTCTTTATATTGGTGAAAGAGCTTAAGATTTGTTTGATCAAATTTTGAAATTTTTTCAAAATTTGGTTTGCGAACAACAAATTTAGAATTTAGATTTTATTTATAGAGCTACATAAAACAGATTTTGTTATACATCAAATTTTGAGCTACACTATTTCCATTTAAATCAATTTATATAACTTAGTCCTTAATTTAAATTTATTTCAGCATCATTATGCAACCGGTTTTAAGTGAAAGTTTATGTGGTGGCACTCCTGAAGGACAATGTGAATTTAGAAACTTAGTAGAATAATTTTCATTAGTTTCTAAACAGTCGCTACTGAATGAGTCAGCTCTGTAATAATGTTTATATTCGCCTTGGAATGAAAAAACGCTATTATGGAATTATTGTGGATAAAGTCTTTTAACATATGAACCTTAAACTGTTCCCATAAACGAAGAGCTTATGTATTTGATGGCAGAACACTACAAAACTAAATAACTTTTTCATTAAAACACGTTTTTTTTTAAATATACAGTTTAAAATACAAAACAATCATTGTTTTTCTACTATTTATTGTTTAAAACACTAATATTTTAAAACGTATTACTATTTTCTACAGACCTCCTGAAGTTGATTCCATTTTGTTTGATTAAAATTAGTTGTATTTTATTTAAGTTATTTAGCACAACGACTGTAGCTTGTGCGAAGGTACATAGCAACTAAAATTCTAGAGCAGGTAAATGTAGTTCGCCGTCTTATAAGTGTTTTAAGACCCTTAGGGTATTACTAAAATCAACCAAATTTTGGCAATCCGCCCCACTGTGTATTGGAATATACCTTTTAACAATTCCTTTAATTTAATGTTAAACACCCTTCAAACTAAATCTGGTCTAACAGCAGCTGTTTGTCCTTGAAGAAGATTTCGCGTTATTTAGAGCCACTTAGAATAACACGTAAAGGTTAAAAATATATCTGGAGAACCATAATGTGGAACAACGCTCACGCCATCACAGCATCATTCTTTCATATTTCTAGGAGAATTTTGAAATGTAATAAATATAACAGACCGGCCAATATGGCACCTGTATCTTCAGATTGATTTCCCAGATAATCCATTAAACCTTGTTATTGCTTAATTCTCAAATAATTTTGTCTGTAATTTTATGTTGTTTGCTTTAACCTGCAAATATGAGTCTATAATATATTGCTGTGCTAACTTTTCGACATGTAAGATGAGATTAAATTCATGCAGCCTAACAGGCAATGAATTGATTTTATATTGCAGCATTGATATGTTACTCCGAGGTCTACCTTCAAAACCCATTGCTTTCATATTAGGTTGCCAATTTGCCATCCAGCTTCCCCATAAGGAACTAATAACGGGTAAGTCATAGGATTCAAAGTTAGACTTAGAATATTTAAGTGAGTGTAACTGGGGATAAACTTTAATGTCTAGTGAAAATGACGGCTCATTGTCATCATTTCCGCATTCGTTATCTGCGTTCCAAAATTCCGCATTCCAGAATATCGTATTACAAAATCGCTTATTGCGAAACCCGTTATTCCAAAATCTCTTATTTCAAAATTCTGGCTTATATCTATCAAACAGATATTCATGCATGGGCTTAGGCTATGTTAAAAATCGTACATCTTTAACTCTGCTTTATTATTTAATATCTCTGCTTTTATATAATTTGGACTAAAATTCCTTAATCACATAGCCAAGTTTCTTAAAAGCATAACTATGCCCCTCTATTTTAAATTTAAAATACGTGATGGTAAGCCAGATGGATTTAGCGATTTCAGAAACTCAACCGGGAAATTTGCTTATAAACTAATCGTCATCACTACCGTCATCACTCTTGACAGAATCAGTTGAACAGAAAATACCATTAAGCATAGTAAGCGAAAATTAATTTTTTTCAGTTTCCCAATGTCAGCAACACTTCTATCATTTTTAATTGGATCGCGCAAGTGTATGTACTATTCAAAACTATTCGGATTTTTTCAAACGAATGAAAAATAGTCGTTTAGTTTGATTTTAGCGTACATATTAACAATGAATTGGTGGAAAAGTTGACGATGCTTCAGGATGTGGTTTGATTATTCGTCTCTAATCAGGATATGATACGCATAAAAATCCATACAGCAACCCTTTTTCATTATTGAACGCCTGTGACAGGGTTAGTTTGCATCAAGTTAAAATAATACCCATCTTCTCCATACTATAACAATATTGGGATAAAATTGGCTATTCCTTAACTAGTTATGATGAAATCCGGCATGCTCCACGCAAAGAAGGTTCTAAAATAATTTTTATAGTTACGGGACACTAAGGAAGGAAAAAAGATCTTTTAGGTCGCAGTGCGAGGTGGCTAAACGCCTACATGGCACTACAACACTAATTCTAATTCTACGGGACCCTAAACTACCGTTAGAAGTTTTATTAAAACTGTCCGTGGTATCACCCACTTTTTTTTATTTGCCTCTGTTGTGTGTTTCCCGGTAAATGTATAATAAATACATCAATATGAGAGACCTCAACAGTTACCAGATGCATAAACACCTCCAAATACTTATCACAAAAGCTATTGTCTATTGAGGCTTTTGTGAATCAGGCAGCTGTTGAAGGTTATCTAATGTTGACGGATCGAAAATCAGTTAAGAAATAGCCATCATCATGATTAGTCATAACCCAGAATTTAATCTTAAAATCATTTTAGAATCCCATTTCCAACGCACATATCAAATTTCACTAAAATCCGTTGAATTTCCTCATAATCGGTTAAAAAATAACCAAGTTCCTTCCTAATTGGCCATACCCTAGAACTTCTTTCAAAATTAAATTTAGATTTCTGTTTCATCCTCCGAATTTTAATCTTAAAATCGGTCTTTAAATCATGCACTTATAAATTAATTTACAATTTTTGTTGTAAATTAAGTAGGAACAAAATTAGGAAAAAATGAATTTATCAAAATTACTGTAAAATCAGATTACACGTTTGGAGGTCAACTCGAGTTGTTTCGAAAATTTGCGAGCGAACACAATCAAACAGCAGCTCGCAAGCAAACAAAACCAAACAAGCAAACGAAACGAACAAACGAAAACGAAAAAAATATAAAAACAAGCAAAGCGAACAATTTTTTTTTTTTTTTTTTTTTTGTTCAAAAACGAACCGTATACGTCATTTTTCGAAACGCTCGATTTCGCTCGTTCCATCCTCTGGAGTTCACCAACAATTATAATGGTCTAATGTATTTCAACAATCGGGATTAATACGAATGCCTATGGATGTGTACAACTCAGTGTTTACCTACACAAAACAATTACAAAACATGCTCACTTCGAAACGTTTCACAGCGAACCGTGTTTGAACATGATAATACGAAAAACAAAAGAAATTTTTAAAACTAAGCCGGTTTTACGCGTACAATTTGTAGCAGAGGATACTTCTTGTAGAAGATGTAAATTTTAAATATGCACGGTTAATATTTCTCTTTCATTAAATAATATGAAACGATATATTATATAACGATATATTATATAACATTTGATTCGGTTAATCAAGGTCTCATCGATGAGATCGATTTTATTTATACTTATATTATCGGTGAAATTAATTCGAAATGATTTTATTCTATCGCTAAATTGTAATTTTTTGAAATAATTGATGATGAATTGAGAGATTATATGAGCCATGTACCAAAAAATCTTTCTTGGAATTTTATTCTTGAACATTTCTGTATATAGCTGGCACCTTACAAATTTTGTAACAAGGTAACATCAGTCCCAAACTCCCAATAGATCCGTAAATTATATGTATATATTTTATTACTTTCAGCTAACGCGATTGATCGTGAACGTGATCTTCTTTTTGTCCCGAGTCTCACACAAGTACACGAACACGACCATTTTTTTGTTTAACTAAGAACTAACGTAAAATCAACCAGTTCTCTTCTATTCATCGACCAATTCAGACGTATTAAATTTTAAAATTTTTGTTTTATTTATTTGTTTTTGTAATCGTGACAGAGTTTTCTTGTTAATTTCATAATTTAAATTTACTAGTTTGCGATCCAATAATATATAATTAAAAGGTTGTGATAATAGTGAAAATTAATAATTTTGGTGATTTAATATTGTGTATTATTAACTGTGATATATATAAACCATTTAGTGGCATCATAACTAATAAAGTGAAATATTCCGTAATCCAAACTAAACCTCATTTACTTTATCGATTTATTTCTACCTAACTGTTAATTTTTGTTTTGAATTATTTATTTGTATTGGTTCACATAATTTTTTTATTATTATTTTATTTCGATTTATAATTGTTTGACGAAAATTATTTAGTTTTATTGTGCAACTTTACGATGGATAAAAAATTAGAATGAGAGTACCTACTTGCGGGATTTTATTGCACCATGATGTCTCAGCTGATTGTTGAAGGTATATTAACTCATTATTATTGATTTCAGTAAGTGTAACGGTGTTTATTTGACTGCGTCATTTTGTTTAATATTTGTATCGGCATTTGATTTAATTTGACTGAAGCAAATAAGTTGCTCAGTATTGTTTTTATTTTGAATTTCTGTTTTATTTATTTGAATGAGTTTTGATTATTTTGGCTATAGTTTACATAATTATTTTGAAGGCTTCAATATAAATCTGAAATCCTACTAATTTAACCCTTTCAAACGCCATTTAAAATTGACTTTCTTCCAAAAATAAAATACGTAGCACAATTATGCACTGCTATGATATGGGATTGCTCATAAAACTGTAGTGTGAACATAAATACATAAGAGAACGATCGCACAAGAGAAATGAGACAAAAATTAAAAATTACGGTTGGTCGAAGCGATGAAAGTTGATGTACAATATATTGTACAAGGCGTTTGAGAGGGTTAAGGGTTACTCCCTTATCGGTAAATTTATTCCCCACAAAGGGTTGGCGATTTATGTTCGGGGGATGTCACCATTTCAGTCCCTAATTGTATGTCTTGCAAAGTGCTTCCGGGCTTTAATTTACAATGAATGAAAGTAAGGATTGAACAGCACTTTCCGAGAACTTTTAAATGGACCAACTGAAATCCTAATCCTAATCCATCAATCAACTGAAATCATCCTCATTTTTTTTACCTTTTCATGACATCTTACCCTCACAAATATAAGAAATATATTTAGTTACCTATTGGTTCTTCAGATTCTGCGTTCAACGCCGTATTTGAGGTATGTGTGGGAAGACGGTAATGCAGTATTTTTAAACTTTGATTGTTGCTTTGTTTATTTGAACTGTTATATTACCAGTTATGAATGAGTTTATCCCTTCCAGTTTTGCCAAACGAACCAAGAGCTTACTTTGTTTTTCAGAATGATTTTTATTCCTTCAATAATAAAAGAGTTCTGTTGAGAAAGTTAATTGTTTAGCCTCCCAATTTGTATCGAATTTGCATATCTGCTGTATTCTAGACAGCCTATTCCTTATATTCCACAAACATCCACAGCAATAAGTCACTTTTATTTTCGGCTCCAGATAGTTTCAAAGTTGCTTAAAAAAATAAATATTAATAAATCAGCAGACCCAGAACTGACATATTTCCTTAGCCAACCCAATGTCAACCGGGTTTTCCCATCTCTTTCGAAGACTAAATATTTATCTAGAACCGAGAAAAGGAATAAAATCTGTTCCAGCTAACTATCAAAGAAAAATTTGCTAGCTCGTGATCACGAATTGTTGAAATTTCATCTTCTTCACCCCTCCAATTTTTTTTATCTTTTCAAAAGAGCAACCATAAAAACGGTACAAACAAATTTGAGAGGGTAAAAAAGATGACGAAATTTCAACAATTCGTGATCACGAGCTAGCAAATTTTTCTCGCTGAATCCACAATGTTGGCATTTTCTAAAGTTATGGACACACTAATAAATTTTAACCTGGCCAACTATCTTGAGTAATACAAATTAATTTATGATCGATAGTATGGTTTATGTAAAGAACGTTTGTGGAATGATCTTATTGTTTATCTGACTGAAGTATGGAACTGATGCCTTCATAAATGAGGAGAAACTCCTTCGCCCTTGATATTTCTAATGTTTTTCAGGGGTTTGGCATGTGGCATTATTTTCAAAACTGAGACCATTTGGAACTTACAGATCTTTAATTCATTGGGTTGAAAGCATTCTAACAAACTGCAAAATCCATGTGGTCGTGGATCAAGGTTTGTCTTTTTCTAAATTTGTATTTATGATTTACTATTAATTAGGGCTTGCCTGTTCCCGGACCTTTATAATTCCCGGGAAACGGTATGATGATTTATTGATTCCCTAAAATTCCCATGATTAAATTGCAAATTTTATCCAACAAATTAAATTTTAAGTAAACTTAAAATAATTCAAAACACATTGTGATCGATTGGTTTAATCATTCAACAAGTTGGCAAATCTACGGAAAAATGAATGGATGGAAATGATGGAAAAAATGAAATTTGACCTACCACATTGACCGCAATCTGGTCTGCCCGTCATGTTGGCACCGAAAATCAGCCAATGGAAAAATGGAATTTAAACTGCCACATTGCCATCAAATTTTAAATGAATCGTGTGCGTTCAGGTTTCAACGCGTTGATTTTACTCAACACATAGCCAACAGTTGGCAAAGCTGAATGCGCCCAAGGACGATTTAATTTTCGTTAGAAACCCATCCACTAATAAAAAACTCTTCTGCTTTTTGGTGGATATACTCAAAATTTCTTAAATTCTCGGGAACTACTATCAATCCGATACATTTGCAGACAAAAGCATCCTGCCAGCCATTATATGTACGTTCTATAATTCCGCATCTTGTTCATCGGCTATGTCTATAACAACTGTGCGCAAATGGAACATTCTGTTTCCTAGGACCTAATTGCTATCATCAATTGGGGTATCGCAAATAGAGTTGAATTAAATGCAAATAAAGTTCCGGCATATACCTGAATACATATTTGCATTATTTACAAATATTATTAGCAGCAATACAATAGTAAAAATATAAAAGAAAATAACTGTTTTTCTATTTTACAACTGCAATTCCATTTCCACTTGTTTGCCCGGTTTCAAAGAGGTAAAGATAGTTAGGTAAAGTCCAATAGTAGATTTGTTGCCAGTGGGTTGATGAAACAAGACTCCTATATTTGAGCTAATTTTATTTAGTGTGACAGTTAGAATGGCCATCTGTAAATAATTGAGCAGAATTTTGCATACCTGGCAAGACTTCACTATGTTTCATTTTTAAAATAAATGCACTTTGTACTCGTTTAACTTCCTTCCTTATTAAAACAAAATTGAACAAAACTTTTTTATATCTTTGTAACACATTTTCCATCATTACGTAAACATAAGAAATGTATATTCTCTATAAAACATGTACATTTAATTAAGTACATCAATAAATTCAAGCTGAACAACAAAACAAAAAACAAAAAATTTCCAAATTTTCCGACAACTATAAAACAGTTAGTATTTCTGGTCTTTGAATATAAATATCCATAAATACGAGTACAAGTACAAAACAGATAGACAAAAACTTTTTCATTTATCACTAATATTTAAGAATATCCCGCATCCACACCCGCAAATAAAAAGGGCAAGAACCACACACTCGATGATACAAAAAATAAAAATTTATTAAACATTAAACAACACACACACACCCATACAAATATACCGAGTAGTAGTTGCCAGTTGCATGACACAACATAGAGTATCATAGGGAAGAGTACGTTATTGAATATCAAAAGCACACAACAACACTATTTATATGATACACAAAAAAAAAAGCTCAACATTGATTAAATTACATTACGTCGTATACACATTTCATTTTTTACGACAATTCAATATAAAACGTTGTATACACACACACACACACAGACACAAGAGTAAAAACCAACTAAAACTTTATCGTTACATATTGCAAACGAAAAAAAAGAAAACCCTACTGTTTTACATTATTTTGTTGTTTTTATTTTACTGAAGAGCTTTCCGCTTTTTTTTTTGTTTTTTATTTGATTTTAGATAAAAAAAAAATTATTGCAACTTTGTCATAAATTTTATTTGCTCTACTATGTGTCTATGTGTTGTTGTTTATGATCTGTTGTGTAACAAGAGTATTGTTTTTTATTTTATTTTATTTTATGTAGGTTGAGCTTTTGGGAGAGATAACTTTTTTTTGAAAAGTGTTGAAATAATATGAATACTTTTCGTACTTTGTTTCGTAGGAGTAGGTATTATATATGTATAAGCTTGGTGTTGGTAAAAAAATTTTCTTCGCGTCATTCTAAATATTTTGAGGTTGCTAACATTACCACCCGTTGTCGCGCTTTTTTCGTAAAAAATAAAAATAAAAATAAAAATTGGGAAGCGTTTTTCTTTGAAAAATTTATGATAATCATTCGAACAAAAACTTTATAATTTTCACATTTAAATTGTAAATTTTTTTCCCCAAAAGCTTAAATTATTGTTTTCGTTTTTGTTATTTGTTGTTTATTAATCCACTGTGTATAGCAAATTTTATATAAAAAGCTAACTCTCGCGCGTTGTTCTAATAATATCTTGGCTATAGCTAAATAGGAATAGAAAATAATCTGATATTTTTCCATGATTAAATTAAATTAATGATGAAAGCTTTGTATATTATTGGAAAAGCAGAATTTTTCATAAAATCTATCACTCCCCCAATTTCATAATAATCGGATCTGAATACTTTTGTTTGTTTTTCAAACAAAATTCGAAATGAAAAATGCGTTATTCGATTTTATTTTAATGTCTTCAAACATTAAATCTAACGCTTTATGAGTTATGGTGTTGTTTTGGATGATCGAAGAGAAAAAATATTGAAAGGCGCGGCTAAATCTTTTATTGGGGGAACATAAAGAACGGTCGATTAAAGTTTATATTGCCGAAGCATACAAAACTACAACAAATTTCCGAGTATTTTTTGTAAAGCCGTTTTGTATTTTATGGAATGAAAATTAATCGGAAAACTATTGTGGACTAAAGTAAAAGTTTTTTTGTTTAGGTATTTTTAGATGTGACCTATTTAGTGTTAGCATTCTGTTCGTTATGGTAAAAGGTTGGTGGAATATTTGGTATGATGGTGGGAATCAAGCTTTCAGAGATTTTTATTTTTCATAAAAGAAATCGTCTACTGAGTTGATTGGCATATAAATTATGCTTTGAATGGAAAAGTTGTTTCAATATAGGTTTTCCTCTATATAATATATTTGTATAGAGGCATGCTAAAAATAGAAATGTAGAGCAAGCCAGAGGGATAAATATTATATTTACTAATATGTATCAACTAAAATAAGAACTGTTCGCATTTCTGCTCTATTTTTAACAGTACGTATAGATAGAAAGAGAGACTAAGAAAGTTGACCGTTTGCGATTCAGTTGGAGCTCGAGCAAATAAATTATCTGTGCTTTAAAATTTTGAATTTGAAAATTATTAAGTTACTATTACTAATGAGAACGTCGAAAATGAAACATCAAAAGGGAAGTGAATAGAAACATTCGGATCATCTGAAATTGTAGAATCAATATGAGAATGACTTTGTTGGCAGTTTCAGCAACTTCATCAGGGCATGGTCTTTTTATTAAACTGCCAAATAATTAATAATCTATTCCTTTGGCAACATTGCATCAGAAATTTCAACCAATTGTTGATCCAAATCGTTGGATCCCATCAATTCTGGATCCAAATCGTCACAACCGTGTGTTAAGTTACCATCACCTAAATGCAACACTCATTCATTAAATTTTTGTTGTCCTGCTGAGCGCATTTTGGTAATTAAACTGCTTTGTACAGTACCTCTTGTCACTATGTTTGATGTTTGACGAAAATCACTTTTTCTCTAAATGGTCGAACGTCGTTGATAATTTCTCTACGTAAAAGGTGTATTATGCGAAGCGAATTAGTGGAAAGCATAGATATTTCGTTGATTATCAGCCGAGATGCTTTCTTTAATTTTTCATTTGCCGAAATAGAATTTTGAATCCAGTTTGTGCTGTCCGACCACCTGCCAACAAGCTATTCCTGTGATGGCGAATGCTTGAACTTTTCGTCTTTTTTCCTTTTACATAGCACATCAGTGTATTGTAAAGGTATGCTTTGCATACGCCTCCGTGGCTATAAAAAAAAAGCGTGATATCTCATGAAATATTTGTTGTTGTAAAGGATTGAGTGTAGCAGTTAGACGATTTGACATTGTGGATCGGACCGGATTCATCATAGTGTCAGATGTAATCGGCCAATAAGAACTCATTACACTTTTAATATAGATTGAGGTGAATTGAAAACACATATCAGTGCCAATATCAAACGAATTTGTGGTGGCATACAAACACTGAAAGCTTCATCCAAGCACTTCTCCCATTCCGAATCATCTTCAAGTAGATTTAACTTTATAGCAGCACCTGAAAATGATTCTTCAACAATTCCGTTTCCATTTTTTAGATCAGCAAAACTTTACTCGACTAACGGCATAAATACGGGTGATGACTTTGTCTACTCCTCTTTGCCGTACTTTCCAAATACTACGTGTTTTATTAAATCCAAAATATTCAGGAATTTCTGAGTATAAAAATATTAATTTGGATTTTTATCAGTCATTAAATTTGAATCATGCTGTCAAATGTGTAAAACAATTCTCAGCTTTCTCAATTGCTCTGCTCATCAGATTCTCAAGAAATCGCCAAATTGCCTCTGGAGCGCAAACGTATCATGCATCAATAAATTGTCTGATTTCTTTATGCATAATTGTGTAATCACTTGAATTTAATTTCATTGAAGCGCAGTTATAACCCTTGCAGATCGTAGTTGTATGTGCATGTAAGGAATTTATTGTATGCATTCATTATTTTACATACGCAGGGTGCATTCGGATTTTGATTACAGCACGAACCATGAATCATTGTACGAACGACTGTTTCATGCAATTCTGGCCTAACGTTGATAACCATGAATTTTAGCTCAGATAATGCAACCAATCTTTTCAGCTGTATCAATCTTGCATTCTCAGTTACAATGAAAAGCAGATGTGCGAGTGGCTGTCCACGTTTTTGAAATTCTATTGTGTAAACAAATGCTTTTACAGTTCCAAAAATTCCCTTTTTGGTGATATCTTCAATAAGTATTCTTAACTTGATGCTGAATACACCGGATTAGATCCGGTCTGTTACTTGGATGTTGACCTTCAAAAAAACTATCACGAATTTCAGGTAAATTAGGATTGCAAGGCATTGTAACAAAAAGATCAAGTTTTCCAAATATAAACCTTGTAGAGATGATGTAAGAATAACAGCCATTCGATAAGATTTTGCGTAAATGTTGTGTTGTCGAATAAGGCTTGATTTGCCGGATTTAGTATTGATTTGCCGGTACGTTGTGCACCATCTTCAGGATTCATGTGTTCAGTGCGATTAAGCTGCGGCTAAATTATATGAGTGGATATTTTTATGAAAATTTCGATACTGAAGGTGTGCTGAATAGCTTAAACACTCCAGGAGATGTGACGAAAAAATACCTCCTTGCTGTTCATCTGATTTCAACAAAACCGTACCTCTGTGGCAGCAGTATTTAAATGTCCCGTCTGTTGATTTTTCCGCGAGAAAATTGAGAGACAGACAATGGATGCTTTCTTGGTCCATAGAGCCACAACTGTGAATAGCCACCATGAGTAGGAACCACTGGAAATCGTTGGTTTCTCAATCGATGCCTTTGTATAGAAGATTTTTGACGACGTGCTGCAGCTTGCTTTTCAGATTCTTCGGCTTGTGGTCTGGTTTGATTTAACTTAGCTTATTTATTTATTATTTATCTGCTGAGTTAAATTTATCTTGTTATAAACATGTTTGTATTTTTTTTCTTACCAACATGTATTTGATATGACTGGGAGCATAACCAAAGCAACCTTGATTATACAAGCCATAATCTAAAAAACGAAGCTTTTATAAGGGAATTAGAAACGACGAAAAAACCAAAATTTCCATAGTAAAACACATAAAACATATGGGAAATCACTTTTTTTCCTAAGACAAATTTGTAAATGAAAACGTTGCAAATTCTTAATTATGATTTCTGAAATATTTTCATAAATGTTGGAATTTCAACATATATAAATCTCGTTTAAGTAAATCGTTTTCATTTTCTTGTAATAATTGATTTATTTAAACCAAAATATAAAAAAAAGTTCATAACAACAGCATTCTGGTCAAATTAAAAATAAAAGCTTACTACAAATCGTGTGCATTAAGTCAATATATATTACATAGATGGCAGTGATGGCAAAAAAAAATTTGTAAAATCGTACCAAAAATTGCTACCTGGAGAAATTTCTAGTGCAAAAATTGTAGACAAAAGCAAAACAAATTCTCAAAATATTAAGAACATGTCATAATTTTGTGATTAAACAATTTTTTTTCATATTTTTCTGTATAAATCTGAGACATCTAACGTACACTAGTAAAACTAAAGATAAATTTAGCAAGTATTATTTTAATTCGTCAGAGCCAACTTTGATGTATTTTTAAAAATGAAAATTCGAAAAATATATTTTGGGAATAATTTAATTTTAATATTTCTGCAACTAATATTTACTTAATACCAATATACCCTTCTTGTATATTGCTGCTAAAGATATGTAGAACACTTTTGTATAAACATTTTGTAACATTTTTGTTTTTTTCATTGTAAAACTGGAAGCTAAAAAACATCATTTTTACTATGGATTCCTATGGAAATCAGTGAAAAGTTATACCACTAAAAAAGCTTCAAAAAAATACGTCATAATGCTTATGGCTCTATACTCTAGAAGGCTCTGGCATAACTCCTCTCCGGGGGTAAAGATCTTCGTCACTTTCCTTGGCACTTTTTGCTTTGATATACTAGAATTTTCAAGTTTGATGGTCTTTTACTTGTCTCGCTTTGGTTTCTGATTTGTTGACGGATCACCTGAAGGTTGTGAAATTCTTTTTGGATTATTTGTGTTTAATTTCTTATTTTGTAAGATTCAAATGTTTTATTGGTAAATACAATTTCAAAATGTCCTTAAAAAGAACTCGGGTTAATCTCCGATTATTGGGGGCTCAATCCGAAAAAAAATATTTCATTTTTGGCGTTATTTGTTAGGAGTTTGCCCTCAGAAACAAATTGTGTTATAACTTCGATTTTCAACGTGGCGTTACATTAGCAGTGTTCCCCGTCACCATCGGCTTAATGCAATTGTTTTGAAACTCTTGAATGTTCCAATATGAAATAAAATGTCCTTCCTGGTTCGTTTAATAGATCTCTAATAAGCATGGGTAGATTAACACCTAGGTACACTAGGCACATGCCTAGGGCCCGAAAATTTTGGGGCCCTCAAATTGTGTGCTTCATTAGTGGGTAAATTTTGTATTGTCAGAAGGTTTTCCAGATGGAAAGTTTTGATATGATCAATTTCTGAAACTTTTAGTTTTTAATATTTGCTCGATTATTTCCCATAACATATCTGGGGTGGATTAAGGTCAGAGAATTTGCACCCAACACATCAATTTTTTGATATGTATACCAAAACCGGCAGAAATGTCACTCAACGTAACGCAGATTCTAAAATCATGATATGAAGTTATGTTCTATTTTTACTCGCAATAATAATTGAGATAGTGAATACTCGTTTTCAGCTAGCAAATTTGCTACTTTGTTTACTAACGCAAATACTAACTTACTTTCTAAAATATTTTTCTTTTTATGTCAAGGGGACAACACAATTTTTTTTAAGTATTTTAGAAACGTTGATAGATTCACAATTTTCTCCTCTTTTGTTTGATATGAAAAATTCAAAATGGGAAAAATGTACTGAATTTCTGGCCGCTGTTATATTTTACATATTGATTTTGAATTTTCTAATACATAATAATGGTTATCTCTTCTCTTTACGTTGTTTTTGGAGCCGTTCTTTTCTGGGTCTGTTGTCGAAATTCCCAGTATCAATATACGATTTAATGGCATCACAAACCATCTTATTAGAGCATCCTAAGTATGCGATAATTCCTCCCATCACTACATTTCCTTTACAATATTGCCATACTATTAGCCCTTCTATTTCAAACAGAAAACGCATTTATGAGTTAAATAAATTAAAATTGAAATTATTAAGAGCTTAATATGTGTTGCGTATAATTCGCTAATACTTCAACTACATGGTTGCTTTCTACGTATATATAAAGTAACCAAAGGTGTAGCTAGCAATTCAGTCGCTATAGCCTGATGAGATTGGCTGAATTAAATTTTTCGTAATTCTCATTCAGATCGGAACTGAACTTGTAAACAGTTCTGCGAGCAAATTTTCAATCTCGAAAAAGTCCTTTGCGGGCATGTTAACCCTAATCAGCATATGTCATTTTACTTGCTTAACTGCATGCGATGAGTATCTCGGACTCATATGTAATTTTGAAGAAAACTGAAAAAATTTACTACATTATTGAAAATATTTTATTTACTAATTACCATAACAAAAATAAAATTGAATTTGGCAGTTATTTAGCTGGTGAACCTTCTTAAGTGCTGGAGGAAAAATGTACCACTTAAGGCGTTTTATATGTTACTTTACTATAAAAGCCAAATAATCGTCGCGTAATATTTTCACAAAATTTAGTATGGGAATTGGTTGATCGAATTACACTAAGACACAGTAAGTGCCTTCTGTAAGTTGTTGCATTAACACCTTGTTAGTAAAGTAGACTTGAAGTACTGAGAGACCTGCGTTTATTTCTATTTGGTTCAACGAATTCCTGTTCTAAATTTACAAGAAATATTTTGGTAATCGTTATTTATCGTTTGCTAATTGGTTTCTGTATGTGGCGTGCAATTACTGCTTACTCCCATCTATATTTTATAAAGTAAGGCCAGGGGTCATTGATTAGGTTTCGTTTTTGGAAGAAAATATGTGTCACCGAAAAAATCGACGAAATAAAATGTTGGGTCGATTTTGTTCTTGAACAAGCCTAAATTATTGAAAAACCGAAAACATTTCATTCATTTGGCTTCCACGCTTGAGAAGTAAATCCTAAAGACCTTTAAATTTGTCGATCTACTAAAGTATGTGAAATCTCGCATACTCAATACTCTCTGTACAAATTCGAAATTACTAAACCTACTCCAATGTGACGTTGCAATGACTATTGCAGTACACAGCTATTCTTTCCCATTTTTTGAAGACGTTCATTGCATTTTCAAAATAAGGAATTCCTCGGAAATTTAATGGATTTATTGTTGAACTATCGCAAATCTACCAAATTTCCATTTCATATTTGTCAAGTTTATATGAAATGTAGTGCTGGAAAGAAGTCTTTCTCGAAATTGTTACACAAATATTGGCATCTAATTAGAAAGAATTCAAACCACAGATTGGGAACTCACAAACGGTTAAGGTTAACCAATTAATCCAAACTTTTCATTTAATCGATACCTACGATAATAACCGACCTTTACCGAGAGTAAATATATTTTGAATTATTTATTAAATTTTGTGAAAAAATAATTTCTCAAAAGAGCAAACTTTCAATCTCGAAAATGTCCTTTGTGGGCATGTTAAAAACGTTATTTTTTCGCTATAACAGATTTATTTTCAATTTGGCAGTCGATGCGTTTTTTAAATTAAATATAACGAGCGATCAATTAGTCAACAATGAGAGAAACCAGACGTTGTGGGTATGGAAAACCAAGAAAAACCCCTACTATTGTAGCAAATTTTACTTGTGAAAACAAAAGCTTGCTTAAGGCCCAGATGTTTCTATTATTTCGAGGGCATACGGAAACGAAAGCTTGCCTATTGGCTCTATGTTTCTTAATCCGTCACTGCTAACAAAGGGTGATTTCTCGTAAAGACAAAATTTCGTTGCTTGTTAATTCGCCTTTTGCGTTTTAAATAGCTTCCAAAATGTTGTGGTTTGTGTCGATGTCGATTATTGTTGTTTTCAATTCTAATTCTGATAGGACTACCCTATTGATCTTTGTTGCGGTTGACACAAAGATGATTTCGTTCCGCGTAAAGGCGAATGGATGAATGTAAAGAATTGTTTTACAAAGGGAATTGCTCAATTATGCAGGGTTTGTTATTATAGTTGAATGTGTTTTTCGACTTGGCTATTTCTTTCTGAGGATGAAACGTATTCCAATTCAATATTAAGTTTGCCCAAGAATTCTTTAAACTGCAATGATTCGAATGTTGTCTCATAATCTGAGAAAATATAGTTGGGTCTGAAAGTTTTTGATGGTCTATCGGAGTCATATTTTGTCGAAGTTTGGGAATGCCTATTGTATGCAATAAAAATTGTTGTTTTTTTATATTATTTTGTAGTGTTTTTTATAGTATTTTGTTGACGATTCTTCTGACGCCACTTCTCCTGTCCTAAGCTCATAGAGACTCTTTTATGCCATGTTCGCGGTTTGTTGACCGTTACAGAATTTTTATTATGAAATTCGTAATTTCCTGCTTTTCAAATATATTTTTTAAAAATTATTGTTCTTTAGAAATTGGAAGTACATACATCTGCCAAAATTGTATCTAGATTTAAGATTTTTTTTAAATCAACTGGTTCCCCTATAATAGCCTTTAAACAATAGTACCCCCATAATAACTCTTTCAATTCACGTAAAATGTTATCGGTTCCTACGTTAAAATTTAGCTAGTTGTTTAAAGGCAATCTGCTAATAAGAGGCACGACGTTGGCTTTTCCTTCTCGTAATTTTCTAGTACTAATCGCACTCTAAAGATTTTGGAATTTTTTTTTCGGTAGTATTTATGAAAGTTATACCTTGTGGTCTATTACCAGTAAAGGTAGGCTAATGCCTTTTCCTCGTTAGTGCCATTTCTTGATTCCATCGTATTTAAGGTTCGCATGGGCATTCGAAGGCTATGGTATGGGTCTTTCTGTACCATCTTGAATTAGGAGCAGACCCATCAACCCAGTGCATCATGTTATTTATTTAGGGATTTTTATTAATGATCAATTTAATAATTGTTTGATTTTGTCCGAATTATGTTTTTTCTCCGTCTTGGGAATTTTTAAGGTGTCTTTCTGGATACGATTTTCAAAAACATGTTTTTTTTTTGACATTCGGATTTTTTTAAAAAAATATCAAAAAATTACTGCGGGCATGATTTTGCGCGCGACTGTATGATCTGAAAAAAAAATGGGAAATTATTCCTTGTTGAAGTGGCTATCGCATGAACTAGAATCATTTTGATTGGTAAACAATTTTCCGATTTTCACCCGATTTTCCACCGTCCAAAAATTGTTTTTTTCGAAAAATGGCCGCCATTTTATTATTTTTTGATAAAAAAAAAATATTCTAGTTCATGCTATAGCCACTTCAACAAGGAATAATTTCCCATTTTTTTTTTTTTTTCAGATCATCCAGTCGCCCAAAATCATGCCCGTAGTCATTTTTTGATGTTTTTTTAAAAATATCCGAATGTCTCAAAAAAAAGAATTTTAAATCTAAAAAAAAATTCTTTATAATATCTGAACGTCAATAAACATACCTATAAAGTACAAATTTTCAAAACGGTATCTCTATTTTTTCTATGAAAAAGAAATGTTTAAAAATTTTTTTTTTTTGAAAATCGTAACCAGAAATACCTCTTAAATTAAGTTAAATTCGTAGCGACGTTTCACTACTATTCCAATATTCTGGGTGTATTTTCTGCCACAGCAATTATATCATCTAGATGGACATAAACAATTTACACATAAGTCCATGTGGAAACTGTTCAGTGCCCGGTGAAAGGTGGCAGAGCCTTTTTATAGACAGTAGGGCATTTGGAAAAACTCAAAATATCCTTTATCGGTCAAAAAAGCAGTCTTCTCTTGGGATTGCGGATCCATCGAGATTTGATATAAATCCGATTTCAGGTCCAGTGTTGATGAATAAGCTGACTTCCTTAGCCTCTCTAATATATCCTCAATTTGCAGTATCGGGAATTTATCGTTTACCGCTTTCTCATTTAAATCATGATAATTGCACGCTACTCCGATTTTACGTTTTCGCAACGCATCTAATTTTTTACGGGACTACCGAGATTGGTGAGAAATAAGGACATACCACTGTCTAACATATTTTGTATTCATTCCTCTATCTCTTTTTTATGGTGGTGAGGGTATACCCTCAGATATATCTATACCTTTTGGAATATAATGGGTTGTCGTCTTTCGTTACAATCTTCTCTGTTCCAACAGAACTTTTTGGTTTTAATTGTTAGGCCCTGTTTAATTTTTCAAACTCTAAGACCAACCAGTCTTTGTTCTCTAATATATTTACTGTGGCTAAATGGTTGTAGAAATTTTCTTCTGGATAACAGCGGTTCAAGTTATAAGATTGGTTCCTCATGGAAATTGAATTTGAGATATAATCAATTTTAATATTCATCTCGGCAATTAATTCAGAACCCATTATTCCATCAACAAATTTAGGAAAGTTTAGTTCATAGTATCGACAGGTTATTACTTAGAAAATTGATTTCGGAATTTTTGTCAATTTTTTGTGATCTTACATGATTGGGATGTTTTGTATTCGTTTTTCTTGTAGTTAATTATAGAGCATGGTTTTGTTTTCATATTGTAGTTAATAAATATTTAATGGGGTGTTCCTTTTTTATTGGAGTACTTTACTTCGAATTTTTGGGGATTTTTATTTTCGGGAATATGACGCAGGGTATCTCCAATAATTATTAAAAATTACAAATTGATGAAAAATATTCATATTTCTTTGAATGTTGAAATTTCTATAAATCGTCACAACGGAGGTTTGGAGGCAGCAATACGAATTCAGAAATTTGCTATATTTAGAAAACTTGCTTTGTGCGATTATATTTTGGGAATAAAGATATGAAGCCCATTTAGTAGATTACAATCAAATATTTAAATCGTAACAAACAAACGCTAGTTTTCCCTATCGATAAAGAGGTCAACGTGAATCAAGTATTATATTGGAACAACAAAGTCAATCAAATAAGATCATGATTTGGAAAAAAATAGTTTGCTTTCAAATCATCGATATATCTTGTTAAATTTCTAAAAGAAATATCTACGTGTACTGAATAGTACTCTAGCCATCAACAAACTATCGTTTACCAAATTCACCTGCTATATACATATATAGCCTTTAACCGTAAACTGTGAAAAACGAAAGTCATTGCATAAAAATTACATCTATTCTACTACATATTGCTACAGTCATCTTCGACCAATTTTATACTAAAACCAAAAACAAATCTCCAATTTTTCTTAAATCAAAAAAAAGGAAATTATGTATTTTCTCATGTCTATCAACCGAATTCACACAAAAATCATTGAGTATAAAACAGGAAATGAGATAGATGGTAATTTTGCGGTCCTTACTATACAAACATCAAATTTATCATGAAAATCGTTTATAAATATGTACATATATGCTATAATCCCAATCATAAAGAACAACGCCACCCCCTAAGGTAAATATTCGTTTTTCGTTTCAATTTTTTGTGTTCCTTAAAAATCCATTCGATTCAAATCCCAAAATTGTTGACCTTTTTTCTTGTACTCGGTTATATTTTCCTTTAATAATATTATGATATAAGAGGACAGATAGATCTTATACGATACATCACAAAAAATGCACACCGTGGGCAGCAACAACAAAAAATGTGTGTCAAGACAAAAAATACCACCATTGAATTGACCACCCGTTGTTTTGCGGATTTAGAAATAAAATTAAGTTTTGGTTTGATTTTTTTCCCTCTATATGTGTAAAAAATAATTTTCATAACACTTTGGTTACATACACTTACAGATTTATATAGAAAAACTTTTGTTCTAATTTTCTTTTGTTTTGCGATTATTATTTGTCTTTCTTTAGGAGTAAAATATGAAAAAATTATCATTAATGGTATAAAAAATGTATTTTCATTTAGATTTTTAGAATATTTTTGTTGTTGTTTTTTATTTTTAATTACTTTAAGCGGTTATAAAAAAGTATTTTATGTATACAGATATTTAAAAGCCACAAAGGAAAATGAAAGAAAATATTCTCTGAATGAAAATTCTAGTTAATTAATTAAGATTTTCCTTTCTTCGTTCGTTTGTTTTTTTTTTTGATGAGATCGAGTTTTGTGAGGGAAAATGTTCGTTTTTTTACATTATTAGTATTCAAGAATTATCTTCCTTTGAACATAAACAGGCAAATGGATATTTTAACCTCTTTTACAAGCATGCAAGAGGTTTGGGAAGCTCGGCCTTGCAATGTTTTATTTTAAGCCTATTACATATTAAAAAAAACAAAACGGGTATGCCTTTTACCAGCCATTATGGAAAATACGACTTAATAATTTAAGTCTTACAGTTTCTGAAATTTCTTATTCGAGTTAGAGTTTGAAAGATAAAAAATTTGAGAAATTGGTAAGCCTAAATGAAAGCGCATTATACAAACCTTGATACCAAATCAAGGGGCTCGATACTATACAGAACTAGTATGTGCTATCATCGTCGCATCACTCGCTTGATTATTCTCCCGAATTTCATTAACCACATCTATAGCTCACAACCAAACATGACAATAGGACTGATCAATAACATGTACAACTTGACAGGATTTGGAAGATACTAGAACCATCAGTAGATTATTAGCCGCATTTCTTGACGTTTGATCTGATCCAGATCAGATCATGTCTCATGAAACGAAACCAAAATTCGTAAAACAAACAAACATCAAATTTCAATTTTCTATCTCGTTTTGTTTTGAATCTTCCTCTTCACACTCGTACTGTATTCATCTTATTCTTTTTCGCTTTACAAAATATTGTTCAACTACATTTTAATAGCTGAACTAATTTTTAGATCACCATTTGTAATCCAAAATGGATGTTTGATCAAATGTTGTTGTTGCTTCACATATAAATTTTGATGTGATCCGGATCACTATGCGTCAAGAAATGCAGCTATTGTTATAAGTAATAATTGATCGCAAGCATCTGAATCTTGTCTTACCCTCAAATGTACAGTTATCACTGGCAAAATAATTTGCTTCATGGTCTCTAAACCGAGAGATCAGATATTTTATTTTAGACACGTTGATTTTTGCGCATTGACGTATTCCCTACGGATATTATTCCCAGTTTTTTTTTTCAGGGGGCTATGTTTTTCCAAAGGAACTAAAAACGGATTCAGTGTTGCATTCTTTCATTCTTTCCTTCCTTCTGAAATTTTTTAAACCAATTTCATTGACTAAAAATGACGTTATATTTCATTCTGGTTCCTTTGATTGTATAAAAAAAATTATCAGGAGCTTATGATTATGAAAAAATCAATCATCTCATCAGGCCTCGGCGACTGGACTGATTGTACCACAATTTTACATTCTATATATACAAAATGTATTGTGCAGGTTGTATTAGCGAATTCTACTAATACAGCCAAATTCTCTTACAATTTTTCTTCTTCACGACATTCACACAGCCCTATTTCTGTGTAAGCTAATTTTACTTAGCTTTTCATATTAGAAATTACAAGAATTTATTAATTAACATTCAAAATTAAAAAGTTCGCGTATAAATTCTGGAAAAAGAAAAATTATTTTTATAAAAAACCACAAAAATATTCCACACATATTTTTGGGCGATTATTTATTTTGAATATTTTGGGTGACATTTAAAAATATGCACAATCGCCCGAAAATTGGTGGGCGATTATTCATTTTAGGCTTTTGAATTTTTTGTTTGCGTTTTTTGAGCGTTTGGTTTGGGCAATTGGACTTGCTGTAAATATATATGTGCTCGCTTGTAAACAATCGCCCTAGGTTGTTCGTTTTCAAAAATTACCCAAAAAATAAAGTTGAAGAAAGATCCAACAATTTTGGGTGATTATTCAATATCCATAGTCACCCATAAAATCAATTAACAATTTCCGAAACAAAGATTTCAAAATTTCCCAAAACAAAATATCAGCCAAAACCCGGAATGAATAAACACTCAAAATATTGGGTTGTACATATATACGTGAAATCGAATATCCTTTATATGGGACCGGATGTCTGGTTTGAATTTTATCATTTTATGTTTTGAATGTGTAACACTGAGTAAAACAAACATTTTATGGAGCATGTTTTTTTGTTGTTGTTTTGTAAGATACAGGGTGTCAAATATTTAACAATTTCATGCACTTGGTGTTGCGTTTGGTGCTATAGAAAAAAACTATTTATCCGAAAATTATAAAATTGGGCTCCTTGGAGGGATTTGGCCGCTTCATTTTTTTGAAGTTTCGTAATCATTTTTACAACAGATAATGAGTGGTTAGTTCATTGATCCTTACATTAAACCAGCCGTGATTTTTTCATCACCCGCCGGGAATCGAACCCGAGACCTCCGGAGCTTAAAGCAAGCATGCTAACAACTGTGCCACCGGGGCGGCACAGAAATACAGTTGGTTCATTTTAAATAGCTAATCTATAGCTAATCTATAGACTCGCACACATTTCCTCGCAGGAACATTTCCTCGCCGGATGTAAGGAAGCGTTTCAGTCTTGGGTTTTATTTATTTTTATTTTAACATTAAATTTCACATTTTCCAGAATTTATAATTTTTGGTTATTTCCTTTTTAAAATCAAAATCCCCATTTTACAGAATTAATAAAAAACGAGATTTTGTAGCACCGAGATTTTGAAAACCGAGAATTTGTGCCTACCGTGTGGTGAGAAATATCTGCGAGAAAATATTCCCGCGAGGCAATGTCCCGCGAGCAAATGTATGCGAGGAAATGTGTGCAAGTAAATGTGCAGTAAATGTGTGCGCACGCTTGAAGGAAGCGTATGATCATGAAGCTCTTAAAAAAGTTACTACAAATTTTCAAGTGTTCACCGATCATATCTGAATTGTTTATCTAAAACGTGCACATCATTAGTGTACTAATTAGTGTTTAGTAATCCTTGGTTTTCAAAATATCATAAAAATTTTATTAGAACGCGCGGAAAATTCTCACTGAGAGAAATGATTCGTTGGCATGAGGTTGCGAGAAAATACTTTCCATTGCGATGAACGAATTGTAGTTGCTACAACATAATTTCGGTAGCACCAATTGACTTGAGGTTGGTACAAATAAACTACGGTAGCCACTAATGCACAGATAGTTGCAACAACTTCGTTTCCAAATTTTCAACTCCGTTGATGCTAATTTCCTAGATATTCGTTGTCAGAACCGAATGAGGCTAATAGTTTTTAAAGTATCAACCTCGTTTCAGTTGCCACAAACGTAATTTTGTTACACCAATTAAACGAGGCTTTTGTGACAACTGCGAACAAAACTAACTGACTAATGCTGTTGCGAGAACAATATTGTAGTTCAATGTAATCATATCATTCTGTCGTTGTACCAAAATATCAAAGTGGAATTATTTATTTTGGAATTCCGTTGCTACAACTAAATATTATAATCGTATTTAGAATATGTCATGTTTAAATAATACAAAATGAGGAGGGTGTTATATGAGGAGAGGGTAGATTCACTATTTGAAAAAATTACAAAATGATTTGTGGTTATTTTGTAAACAAGAACACCACATGAATAATATAAATTGTTTTATAATGTACGCGATAACTGACACCTAATCAATGGCGGATCGAAAACTGCATATAACAAAAATAGCAAACAATTTGTGTAAATCAAAGTATCCTGGAAAACTTTTATTGACATTTACAAGCGATTTTTTGATTCCCCGAACAAACGCAATAGTTTTCTTGCGTTTTAAAAACAATTTTTTTATGACGAATTGTAAAAAAATCTAAAGGAATTTCAATGAAACTATGATATACAATTATTGTTTCTCATTTTTTTTATATGTAGTTTTCGATTTATATGAAATTTTATCTTAATCTAGTTGCGATGACCGAATTGGTGTCGGGACAACTAACTTATCGATTAGTCCAAACGAATTGCGTTTGTGGCAAACTCTACCGCAATCATGATAAACGAATTTCATGTTGGCATAAATACACACGCGAATATAATTCGCTAAGTCAGTACGTTCTGCTTACCACTTAATGTATTAAGCGAGAATTGTGTTTTTGTAGTTCGGTCGTAGCTACTTGATAAGTAGGTTGTACTTTTGAGTACGAAACCGAACTACCAATATAATTGAACTCAAGTAAAGGAGGGTTCTTATTTTTGAGCGTCGATACATTTATATTGACTCTGTGGTAAAATAAAGGGTGGGGGGAGGATATTTCTACGTTTTTCTTAATAAAACTAATTTGATTAAATGAACTGGCAACAATCCTATTCGGTTGGAGAAAACAAATGAATGCGGTTGCGTCAACTACTTCTGATTATGTAGTAACCGAAATAGGATTGCACTAACCGTGCAAAGAAAGTTGCTTTAATAACCAAGTCTGTTATTACAATCGATCAGTGATCACGACAACTATAATTTGTAATATTCCTAAACGAATATTCGATTAATTCAACCGAATGATCGATAAGCTCAACCAATGGTCGGTTGTAATACAGTATATTTCGTTCTTCATACAAGCTAATTCCTTTAGGCTAACTAAAAAGGGTTAGTTACAACTTCTTTTTCAGTTCTGATAAACAATAAAAAGAGGTTGTCGTAAAGTTTAATTAAAATGTATACAGGACCGAATAATTCGGTAGGGCAATTGATTCGGTTGTCGCAAACGCTTAGTTCTCTGGGTGAAATTCAAATCTAATTTTCTACTTAGGACGGATCCGATTTCTGTAATAAATATTTCTGCTGTAATAATTTTGACATTATTTTGTATGCAACCAAATTATTACAGCAACTGCGTGTAATAATTTTGACATTTCTGTAATAATTTTTGTTGATTTTAGTAAAACGATTTTTGTATTAATGAAACTAAATTTACGACCAATAAGTTTATAATCGTTCGTAAAAGTGATCATGCGAGTCTTTATTCTGTTCTTTGTAATCATTTTGTGAGCAATTTATTCGTTTTTGTGCTGCACCAAAAATTGTGTAATATTGTATCAGCAAGTCCTTGTAATAATATTATCAGCAAGCCCTAATTTTATCTTATAAGTGCATAATTCCGAAATTCATTGCCATTACATCGTTAAATTATAGTTTTTTAGATTATTAATATACAGCAAATATTGTTGATCAACTAGCAATTTTGTTTGTTTAAAAATGCTAAAATTTCGTTTAGAGCGCCTAAAATTTCATTAATTTTTATGATAAATACTATGCCGGTGATCTGTAGATTTCTTTATTGGGGTTTTATTTAAAAGAAAAATAGATCTAGACGCTATTTTAGTATTATTATATTATTCTACAACCATTATCTCTCAAAATTATTACATGTCAAAATTATATCAGTATTCGGACGCAAATGAACTTATTACAAAATATGGAAGAGCAAATTATTTCACTTACGTCAAAATTATTTCAAAAATCAAAATTATTACAGAAATCGGATCCGTCCTTAATATTTACATGCAATCATGGGCAAAAAATAGTATTTGGAGTTTGAAAATTATTTGTGAAATGTTTAATATCTTAATTTTGTTTTTAATTACAATTTGGCATTTAATTCACTAGTGCTCTACAATACGTTGGATATGGTTAAATTAAACCATCAATCGCTTAATTTCCGCCCAAACATTTTCTGTCACTTCCAAATTTGATCTTTGTTGGAGCCAGTTCAACACATTGAAGCCAGAACCTATCAAAATCTCCTTTTAGTTTCTGGCGGTGTGGATTGGGGCGCTATCTTGCTGTATTACCCATCTTCTCCAATGAGATTATCACCACAAACCACCGATTGATCATTTAAAATGTCAAGATAAATATTTATCTCAACTTTATCGGGCAAAAAAACCAGATCTCTAATGCCATTATTGGCAATACAACCCTTAAACATTGGTTTTGTTTTGAAATGTCTACTCTCACAATGAAAAATCGACTTTTTTTTGGTTTTATGAATAAACTTAGGATATCAATTTATCGCGTTATTATAAATTACTCATCACAACATGCTTAACCCATACTTTTTGTTGTAAACTATGTCATTCATATGCATTTGTTTATTATACACCAACATTTAGGCATTAATAGAACTTAGTGAAAGCTCATATGAGAAATATCAGAGCCCTCTGTATATATAAGAGCCCTAATGATGCCGCCATTTTTTAAACGTGCTTTCTATAAGAGGTGTAGATTTTGTGATGTTCCATGTAAGCCGGTGTAAAAATGACTTTTCTAAATTTACATTTTTTGAATGAAAACTCGTTATTTTCGGCAATTTTATTTCACCCATTTGTAGGTGAATAATCATATTTAGACATATACGAAAACCAAACTCGGAATCTATCAATTAATCCGTAAAATACAATTTAAATTTCCCTAATTTTATTCACAACTACATGCAAAACTACAAAAGCTTTTTAAACGAGAAAAATAAACAACTCATATAATATTTAATATATTGGATATCTATTAGAACGACAAGGATGTCTATTGTTCTTATTTATTCTATTTTTACACGTGATTTTATTTTTATTTTAACGTGTTGTCGCCTTTTTGTTTTCTATATGTAGATCAGACAAAGATATCTATACCTTTTTTGTTTTATATTTTCGTGTTTGCCCGTTTTTACTTTAAACTGTTCTTTGTCATTTTTAATGATTTTATATTGAAAAGACAAAGGCAATCTAAATATTGCTTTTATTTTTTTATTTACGAACTTTTACTTTTACGCTTTCTTTGTTTTTTTGTCAATTTTATATTGAAAAGACAAGGATGATGCTATTTGTTTACATTTTTTTTATATAAGGATTTAATGGTTTGTATGTAGTTGTTGAAAATGGAAAGGTTTTCTTTTTTCAATTTATTTAAAAATGTAGACATATTTTCTTCTACGATTTTAAAACCATATCTACGAAACATATTAAACATGCAAATTAAAAGTATTGTTATTACATTTAATTGAATTTTCATTAATAAACTTATAAATCAAAACTAACAATTTTACATTGGTTCTTATGGGAAACAGAAAAATGTTCACCTCATATATAAAGCTTCTATTTCTACCTTACGGCTATGATATATGTAAGATGGCTATGGAAATATGGACATTAAAAATTATTTGCATAACTTCAGGCGAAATTTGGAAAATGCAATACATATTTCATAAGTTGAATTGGTAACCTACATTTGATCCAAGAAAATCAAAATTAAGAATTCACTATGTTAACAAAAAATTAATTAGGAAGTAAACATTTTATGTAATAAGGAAAATATGTTGTTAGTGTAGAACATTAAACAAATTATGTATATATAAACACAGAAAATTTTATTATGCGAATCAGTCCACCGGTCATAGTTACTTAAATTTTAATTTTAAACGAAATACATAATACGCCGGTTAATAATTATCTAAAATTTTCAAAAGTAAATTCACAAGCATCTTAAACTAATCTAACGGAACATAACTTAAAAATATAATATAATTGTTCAAATAATAGTCAAAGTAAAAGAAATACAAATTGAAAAACATAACAGTAACAAGAAAAATATCAAAATCTTTACATAATACGGAGAATCTTGTAAATCCTGATAGCTAGTATTAATCGCATAGGACCATCTTGTAACTAAATTCTTGTTAAAGCGTCGTCTAAAAATCATTATATGTCATTTCGCTGAAGTGTAAACAACATATTTTTTTTTGTGCTCTAACCATGTGAACCTTTGTGCCAACAAAACACAATTTGCGAAAAGCGCTGCTTTTTTATTTTAATTTGAAGTAAAGTGCAGCTGATGGACATCGATTGCTGTGTGAAGCATATGTGGAACATGCTCCATTAATAAAAACATGTCAGCACTAGTTCCGGCGTTTTAAAAGTGGCGATTTTCACACCAGTGACAAAAATCCCGAGGCCAGTAAAGTTTGAAGCCGCTGAGTTGAAAGCGTTATTGGACCAAGATTCATGCCAAACTCCAGAGGAGCTCGCTAAAACTTTAGGAGTGACTCAACAAGCGATTGCAAACCGTCTCATGGGCATGGGTATGGTACATAAACAAGGAAATTGGGTTCCGTATGAACTCAAGCCAAGAGGCTACGAACCCCGTTTTTTCACGTCCTCCACTTTTTTCTTTTCAACTGCAAACTCAGGTTTTTTGCATCGAATCGTGACGGGTGGCGAAAAGTGGATCCAAGATGACAACTCAAAGCACAGAAAATCGTGGAGTAAGTCCGGCCATGCAACAACTTCAACGGCCAAACCGAATATTCATGGAAAGAAGCTAATGATATGCATCTGGTGAGATCAGCTCGGAGTAAGAATGTTGTTCTTATTATGTTAATATGCTGTCGTTTTATGTTGTTGGGAGTGGTTAAATATGTAGTGAATAGGTGGCTGGTTTGAGTTGGCGTTCGATACACTTTGAAGTTGTGATTGTTGCTATTTTTGATTATAATGATGTCTAAGAAATGGATCTGGTTGTTTTCTTCTGCCTCTAACGTGAATTTGATGTTTGGTTGGAGATTTTATAGAATTGTGTAGTATTTTCAGTTGCCTTGTATTTTTGGGAAAGAGGATTAAAATATCATCAACATACCTGCACCAATATGTTTTGCGTTTCCTAGAATTGTTGATTTAGTTTAGTATGAATTTAAGTTTTTTATGACTAATGGGAATATTCACATGAATGACATGATTAGGAGATAAAAAAGAATATAGTATTTGAGATCACTCACTACATTGATCATGGATATAGAATAAATAATAACAAATACATTACATTATGACCACATAATAACACGTTGAAATTTTGGACAATATGATTGCAATACATCATATATAAAACGTCGAGCAATCACATCAACACCAACAAAACTTACAATGAGCAATAGTCGCGTATATAAATTGAAACACGACGATGGCGATATGTTTCACATAGCCCAAACTGGACGAAACTTTACCACAAGATTTTTAGAGCACATGAAACAAGTTCGAAAAACAAAACCAACCCAACGTCCAACTTGCACAACATTTGACACTAATATACCACAAGAGTACCGGCATCGAGAACAATATAGAAATTTTATACAGAAGGTTCAAAGGAAAAAATTGAAACGAGCGGAGGAATTACAGATTTACCAATACAGGTGTCATCCAAAATTACTTAATGACCGAATGCCATTTAATGCGATGCATATAAGATGATAATAACTATAGGGAATCTCCAACGTTGACGTTGGCAAAGAACTTGTTGATTGAAACTAGTCCTGATTGTATATAAAATAAATTCTAATTATCACGATAAAAAATATTCGGTGTTTTATTTATTCGTAAATAAAATTCATTTACTAGTAATTTTGGAAACACTGAAAGCTGATTTTCGCAGTTTTTGGATGAATTCTCGAACTAAAATGCGATCGGCACTAGCACTGGTGATTTTTTCATCAAACTCTGGTTTCATTTTGAGCAGAATTACGTTTTTACATTTTTTATGTTATAATAAATAGTGCAAATTAGCATTTTGAGTTGCCTACTCAATTTCCGCACGGATATTCCGCATTCAAATTTTGAAACAAATTCTTTGCGTAGTTCTTCCGGAAGATCTGATTTTTTAAGCAGTTTTTTTTAAATTTATTAAATAACTTGATTATATGTATTACTCACAGCACTACTAAACAACTTTGAAGGCGGTCTCATGAAATTAAAAATGTGAGATCTCACGTCAGTAATACCAATTTTTTTTTTTTTACGAATTTTATTTTTTGTGTTTTGCTAATTTTTGGCATTTTTTAAAACTTATTTTGTGATGTTTACATTTATACGTAGTATAAACATCGATAGCATCCCAAGAAAAGTTTTAAAAATTAACAAAACACAAAAAGTAAAATGCGTAAAAAAAAAAAAAATTGGTATTACTGACGTGAGATCTCACATTTTTAATTTCATGAGACCGGCTTGAAACTCAAGCCGGTCTCATGAAATTAAAAATGTGAGATCTCACGTCAGTGTTACCAATATTTTTTTTTTTTACTAATTTTACTTTTTGCGTTTTGCTAATTTTTCACATTACTTTTTATGATGTTTACATTTATATGTAATATAAACATCGATAACTTCACAAGAAAAGTTTTAAAAATGTGAAAAATTAACAAAACACAAAAACTAATACATATTAGTAAAAAAAAAAAATATTGGTAACACTGACGTGAGATCTCACATTTTTAATTTCATGAGACCGGCTTCAAACAATAAATAAACAAGTCAATCACTAAAAATCATGTTTCGACGTTTACCAATCAAGTTTCAAATATTTTCATTCACAATGCCTGTATTCCATGAGAAAAATTGACTCACAGTCAAAAAAAAAAAAAACGAAAAGAGAAAAATAATCTGATGCCCCATATAAGAGACAAAGACAATGTTTTTTTTTGTTTTTTATTTTAAAATAAAAAACAAAAAAAAATATTGTCGTTGTCTATATCATATTTTATTAAGCTTTATTTTAATTATTAAAACAAATTTATTTGGTATTTAGCTTATTTTTTACTAATTTATTGTCGACGTTTCAACGGCTTTATTCCGTCATCGTTTTTTTTTTGTAAAAAAATTGTCCTGAGGATGACGGAATAAAGCCGTTGAAACGTCGACAATAAATTAGTAAAAAATAAGCTAAATACCAAATAAATTTGTTTTAATAATTGCCGTTGTCTCTTATATGGAGCATCAAATTATTTTTCTCTTTTCGTTTTTTTTTACTGTGAGTCGATTTTTCTCATGGAATACAGGCATAATTATACACTATTTTTAAATTTTAAAGAATTTTGTTGCTATTTTAAATTATTTATGAAATCTACATGTAAAAAGCAGTGTTGCACAAAACATAAAAAAGGATAAGCATTTTACATGAAAAATTGAAACACAAGCGCTTTTGTTCATGATCATGACTGTATGTAATTTGAACGACTTAAATTATATAAAAACAAAGCGAACAATGAGGCTTAATAAATTAATCTATCGCAAGAGTTAAGCAACCCTTTAATTACTAGTATACCAATTATGTTTCCAAAACTCTGATGCAGTTCCTGATTTTCATCTTTCTTACAAAGGAACATGTGAAACAATTAATTTGTATTATAAACTAAACGCTTATGCGAACTACGACAATGTTCTTGAAAAAATGTTTCAATAATTTTTTGATAGTTCTGTTAATGTCAAAGCTAAAATTGGCAGGATAGTTCCAGTTTTGAAAGCGGCTGAACATAAATATCAATTCCTAAGGTGCAAATGCGAACTTAGAGCACTCACTGCACGATGTGCTAAGTGAGTACGTTTGAGGACAACACTCATCTGCAATACCGAGAATCATCCATCGGCCTTTCTTAACCACTCTAAATCAAAGCTTTTAGATTGCCGGGTGCTAAATCATTAAATTATATTTCATTATGTTTGGGTGTATGGCAACCAAAGCTTTACTAATTGGAGCTAGTGTTTGATTTAACGGCTGCAGCGATTTTGGTAGCTTTCTTGGACGACGATTTTGCTGATTTTTCATATTCATTCCCAAGTCTAATTCGACTCTGAGATTAACCAAGTTTACGTATGTAACGTACTTATAAAATCGCTAGATTTGCCTAATTCGTATTTATAACCCAAACCACCCTACCCTATCCATATAAATCCTTTATATTATTTACAAGAAACAAAAAAAACTAACATTCCAAAACATAACGACATTTTGATGATTATTAAATGATGGGTGGGACAAAAATTCGATTAATCTAGAAATAATCATAAAATAAGAGATCCTACCCGCCAAACCCTATCCAATCCCATGCTTATACACTACTTTCTTACATATGAAAAATTTTAGAAGTTTTCAAAGAATAGTATATTCGTTAATCAACTTTTAAGATTTTTTTTTTTTGTTCATTTCTCAACTCAACTCATTCATATAGTACACAATTACATTTGACAGTTTTTTTTTACTTTTACGAATTTCTTATAAATATAATAAATTTTGATGTTTTCCCCATCACAAACATTATTTTTTTTTTTTTTTTGTTGAATATATTCTTAAAAAATCACTTAAGAAATAATAATTTTTCTTCGTACGTATGCTGAATATTTGTATTTAGAGAAAAACATGAAAATAAATTAAAATTATTGATAAAACAAATCATAAAATTGAATTTTCCAAAATATTTTTACACTTTTATATCCATCTATCGAAAAAATTTACAGGATGCGCCAAAAATATTGGTACAAAAATTTTATTAAAATGCAAGAAAGCATTTTATATTTCCCCACACTGTTTGTTTGGCGAAAACAAAAAAAAAACATTTTGTGAAAACACAAAACGAAAATGGTTCTCGTATTCTTATCTCGCATTTGGATTCCTTGTCTTTTTGAATATATAAAAAAAAAACTTTATTGAATTAAAAAAAACACACAGAGACAAAAATATTCGTGTTTTTTATTCATTTTATTTCGAGATTTGAGTGTGTGTGTGTGTGTGTGATTATAGTTTTTCTACTTTTTGTTTTTATCTAAGAAAGTTTACTTTAAAATTAATGCAACCTACTTTATTCCGAATATAAATTTATTGACGGAAATATTAAGCTGAGATAAAGCTATAGGGTATTTGAAAGCTGGAGAGATGAAGACAAAACCAACAATGGGCGCAAAACTTTGGTAAATTCTATTTAAGTTTATTTATTTTTTTTTTGCTGATATGGTGCTGATTTTCCGTATTTATGCTACGAAATCAACAGACATCGATAATACAAAAAATAAAAATGTCACACAAAAACTATTGAATCGAATCGAAAAGAAAAATGAGAAAATTTTCTGTATGTTGTCAAAAAGTGATCAGAATTTGAATATGTTTATCGATTAGTGTTTTCTTGTTGTTGTAAACGAAAGGGTATATAAAAGAAAATAAAGAAAAGCTTTAGAAGTTTTTCTTGTATTTTGGTAGGATTTCGTGATGACCTAATTACGAGTGTTTATTGTGTAAATCATCTACATCTGCTGAAGAAAGTGGTAGATGTAGGATATAATATATAGATGAAACATGTACATACTATATGTGTATATGGTAAACAGAAATGAAGTTGAGAATTTGTCCGGGCCTTAATTTATTCTATTGTTGTTTATTTGCTTGTTATATGTATGTGGTGGACATGATATAAGAAAAGTTTCTATTTTAGGGTTAACAGACTATATTTAGGACATGGAAGGATTAAATAAAACAAATACTCTTAAATTGTATGGTAATTTATCATGATTATCTAACTTTCAAATGGTTTATCGTTTAGTTTCAAAACGTTAGATTGTTATTCAAAGTATTTTAGTTTACTATATAGATACAAATTATAAGTGTGGATAGGTAAACTTTATGACATTTTATGGGAACTGGAGAACTTAAATTTATCAAACCTTTTCAAGACAACTAAGAATCAACTCTCAATTTCGTCGGTTTGTTGATAGCGATCACTCCGAAATTTAACTCATTAACTTACCTATTATTACGAAGTTAAAATATAACGTATTAAGGATAATATTATACAAAGAGTTTAGCAATTTAACGCAACTTCTACTAAACTTCAGAATAATGAATCGGAACAGAAAACTTCGATTGTTGAACTAAATAAGTGTCTAAAAACAAACTAGATTTTTAGGCCAAATAAATGCAGCTGAATAAAGGACTCAAAACTTTCTAAACAACTCCAACCGATTTGGCATGGCAGTCTTAATTTAATGGCTTCGGAATTCGTGTAAGAAAATGCAAAATATTTTTCTGCAAGATTAGTTTTAAAGCTGCATCAACTGCACATCGACTGAATTATTGACCTCACCCATTTTATTCAATTTTGAAAAAAAATTCCCAATCCATTTCCCATTTTATTCGGGTATTTTTGTATTATTTGTGTTTTGCATATTCTTCGAAATGTGTAAGGGATTCAGTTGTTTCTTGTTATTCGGTCTAGCAATTTACCGAGACTTTTGATGTTGAGATATTCAAGATTTGCATAGCTTACGGTTACAGACAGTTATGTTAACTTGATGATATTTTTGGAGAACATTTGAGATTTTACGAGAACCTTCAAATAACAGTCCCATTTTCAATGACTATAGAACTGGTTTAGATCACCTTAACATATCCACATTTTGCATACTGGATGCAGCTCTCTATTTTTGATAACAGAGTCGAAAAGAGCGATCAATTTTACGCCCGAATATCTATTTTCCATGACTTTCTAAGATCTTCTGACGGAATTTACATTGCGAGGTCAAAGTTTGGAAACCTCTAGAAATCTCGCGGAGTACGTCAAAAAAAAAAAATGAGTAAGGTTTAGTTTTAGGTAATTTTCAACTAGGAATTTATGGGTGAGCTTAGTTGTGACCTTGACCTTCATCTTAAAGGTTATTTTGAGGTCAAGGTCATTTTTATAGGTAAACCCCAGTTTTTGACATCGGATTCGAAAAGAGCGATCAATTGTACGTCCGAATATGTATTTTCTATGACCTCCCAAGGTCACCTGAAGGAATATATTTTAATTGTAAAGTTAAATTTGCTATGAAAATTAAAAAAATAAAATAAAAAAATCATAAATAACAGAACATTGTAAAAATGCTTGTGTTGCTATGGAAATTATAAAAAAAAATAAAAAAATATAAATTTTAAAAATAAAGAATTAATTTTTTTTAATTTTTTTTTTTTTTTAACATTCGTAGCATTATAAAGCATTATAACTAAAATATATTCCTTCAGGTGACCATGGGAGATCATGGAATATACATATTCGAACGTACAATTGATCGCTCTTTTCGAATCCGATGTCAAAAACACGAGTTTCCCTATAAAAAATGACCTTGACCTCAAAATGACCTTGAATATGAAGGTCAAGGTCACAACCAACCTCACCATTAAATTCCTTGTTTCGGATTCCTTGTTAATTTCGAGGTTTCCATACTTTGACCTCGCAATGTAAATTCCTTCAGATAATCTTGGAAGGTCATCGAAAATACATACTCGGGCGTAAAATGTACGCTCTTTTCGATTTTGTCCTCCAAATGAACTTGAAGATGAAGGTCAAGATCATAACCAACCTCACCGTTAAATTCCTTGTTGAAAATTACCTAAGAATAAACCTTGGTCATTTTTTTTCTTTGACCGAACTCCGCGAGATTTTTAGGAGTTTCCATACTTTTTCCTCACCCTGTATGTTAAAACATGCCAATATGTCGCAATTTTAAGTTGTCACCATACAAATAATTTCGGAATATTCGCAGAGCATGACGCACGATAAAAATCTAATTTAGTAATTTGGTTTCGTCTTTTTGGCGAGAATATGCTCAAACGGGATTTTCAATTAACTTCGATTTCGGATAATCGAACGATTCTGTGTTCATCTCCAAATACAAAATTTGATTTTTTTTTTCTGAGCTAATACTGTAACGACTTTGCATGATGGTAGAAGGCTTATACGAATTTTCTAAAATAAGAACACATTCCCAAAAATCACTGAATCTACTTCACAATTTTTGGAATTGGATAATTATACATGCTTTCTATATGAAAGAAAATTGGAAATTCTTTTTATATCTTGATATACAAAAATATATAGTTTTATTTGGACGTTTTCATTAAACGTATAGTTTTTTAACTAGCTGGGTTAGACAAAAATCGAGTTTATAAAGGAAATAAAATCGTAAAATGTTTTTTTTAACCGGTGTATTTTTTCACGGTGATTAGAAATTCGATGAGTCCCGATTCCAGATCAATGGGGAAAAGTCGAAAAGAGAGGTGTTTATCTCTGTTAGAGTTTCGCGGTCATATTTTTGCAAATAGCTCTGTTATTCTGCATTTTTTAGGAAAAATATCAAGACGTAAAGTTGTTCTACGGGAAATTTCCTAATTTACCGTATAACATCTTTGCCTCTTGCTATTTGTTACTAAAATTGAAAATAACCGAGTTATTTGCAAAAAACGGGACCGCAATTAAAACGGATGAAAGCGCCATTGTTTCTACACTTTCCCCATTTATCTGAGCTCGGGACTCATCGAATTTTAAATATATAAGTGAAAAAATACATCGGTTAAAAAAACCATTTAGCTAATTTATTTATTTTATAATCCTAATTCTGTTGGGCCTAAGAAATATATTTCACAACTATCACTACCCAATCGCAACTCCAACAAATTAAAAGAAAATAGCTCCAAAACTATTCCTAAAATTTTCAAATGCTAGTTTGTATGGTCCTCCTTATATACGAAGGATTGCACAAAAACAAAAATGCTGTCATTCATTAAAAGACTGCTGTTGGGAGGAAGGCTATGCAGGAAAGAGTAACTAATATGTCCTGCGTAAATGCAACAGGGATGCATAAACTCGATATAATGATAAATGGGAAACCCAAAAATCATCGATGTTTTAAAGATGTAGAAATACAGTTGTATTACAAATCATCTAAAAATGCTTGACAAACTTCTACGCTCTTCAAGAAGTGATACAACGAACTTTTCATCCCTCAAGTTTATCGTCACTAGAAAGCTAAAGAATTGCCAGTAAAACCGATATGTTTGGTGAATATTGCCATCTGCCGTGGCATAGCAAACACTTTTTCAACATAGGAGACTTCAAAGTTATCTTTTTGGACCAATATGGTTAAATCACTCAAACAGCGCTGCAGAAAACACATCCTTACTAGCGAATGGAAAGATTAATCGACTGTCCGATTAATTGGAGAAAATTAATCGTGGAAAATTTATTTTCTCGAAAAAAGTGAGAACAGATTTCAGTGAAACTTGACTTGTGCTGTGGAAATGTGGTTCTAAAATGAGTTTTAGATGTAGTTCTGAAATATGGCCAACTAGGTTGGAATTTCGCTATTTCTTAATCGATTTTAGTGAAATTTGACATTTGCGATGAAAATCGAACCCTAAACTTATTTTTAGAAGTTCTAGAATTTGGCCGGTTAGGATAGGGGTAGGCTATTCCTTAACTGATAATGATGAAATTCGACGTGCACTACGGAAATGAGATTCTAAAGTGATTTTTCTAACTCCTAGACCCTACACTACCATTAGCAGTTTTACCAATGCTGGGGGTGCTGTCAGCCTCTTTTTCTTATTTTCATTCGATTGTGATTAAATTTCTCGGCAGATGTATAATAAATATGTCAATATGAGAAACCTCAACAGCTGCCAGAATCACAAAGACATCAGCACACAATATCATAACAGCTATTGTTTGTCAGTAAACTAGGCAGCTGCTGAGGTTCATCTGCCGTGAGGCAGATCAAAAATCGGTAAAGAAATAGCCAATTTGCATCCTAATTGGCTATAGTTTAGAACTTCCTAAAAATTATTTAAAAATCCCATTTTCAACGCACAAGTCGAATTTCATCATTAACGATTAAGAAATAGTCAAGTTCCATCCTACCTGCCAATACACTCATGATCCACTTCGCCAGAATTGTAACATAATATTTCTCACAATTATTAAATTTTCAATTCTCCTTATACTTTTCCCGTACCATAGTTATACAAACACAAAGCCTGAGATATTTCACTTAGCCTCTAGTATTATTCCTCTCTGTCCGTCATTGTTCAAACAATTTGGCAGAATCCACCTACGTTGCTCGATTTTTTCCGTTGTTCCTTTTTGTTTGATCCTATATGTTGTACGTTTGACGCATCACCTCCCAAAATATCGCTCAAATGTAATTACCAATCAATTTATTTATTAATTCTATTTTGAATTAGTCTTCAGAGGTTTCTAATAAGAAATAAGCTCCCATAATTAAAATATCTGTATTCAGAAATTCTTGGTACACACATACTTCTCCCAGAAGCAATTAAAAGTCGGGATTACTTTCCTTAAATATTTTACATCTAAGCGAACTGTTCGAAAGATTATTCCAAAATCGGTCAATTCCAAGCAACTGATCAAAAGTCATGTATGATACAACTTAAATTGTTAAGATAAAAATGATTTTTTGCCAATAAAAAATTGATCTCGCTCTATTCCTTAATTTGCACATGTGGAAATTTTGAGGTTAGATTTTTTTTGCTTGACATCTTCACGATTTTGCTACTTTCCACTAATCACTTTAATTTTTTATATTTACTCCACTTCTGAATTTTGTGGGGATTATTTAACAGCTTTTATATTTTTCTGGTACACAAAATTATTGGTATATGATTGTTGGGTCCTCCCCATTTCGATTTTACCTTGCTGTAATGTCGTTTTGCTTTATTCTACAATTTGTTTTTAAAAATTATATCATAACAAAAAAAAAATACATTTTGTTATTACTCATTAAGTCATTAGAATTAAAAATGACACTTTGTTTGACAAGCGATTAGGTTTGCATGCGAGGCGAATATTTAAATGAATGTCCATCTGCCCAAGAACCGAGAATATGTGTAAATTTATAAAATTTCTACTAAATGATTGTACATAGAAAAAATAACAGTCAACCAGTGGCAGAAAAAAATCACACTTACATATGACATCGGATAGTTACAATTTGTGGATTTTGCAAATAAAACACATTTCTTTGCCACTGTAACAGTAATGACAGTAAACTGTTGGCTGTTAACAGAAATTTACCAGCATAGAGGTTTTGGATCGGTCATTTGATAGCCGGCTAGAGCTCAGGGTAACGGGGTGGAATTTTCCAAAACATATGCAAGTCGTGAATAGACCGCGAGGGACATTATTTAAGGAACAGACAGGATACGAGGATAAGGAAAAGACACAAGTCAAGGATCTAGTCACCCAGCTGCAATATCCAACTTTATTTCGAAAGATTGTTTTAAATCTTATTAACAGTTTAATTTAACCAAGGACCGAGTGACAATAAGTGAACAAGTGCAACAAACTGTTAGTAAAGGGAATGTGGTGACTTCTTCACAATTTAAATCAGAAACGGGATAACAGGAATTTTTTACATCAAGTGGACACCACACGACGTAAACAATATATAAACATAACTTGAATAATCAAGTTAATTTCAATTATATAAAGGATCGTCTTTCTTCACATTTATTTTCTTATTTTTCGGATTAGTATCGTTATCCAAAATAAAAAAAATTCCTATATAAATATCAACTGCCCCTCCCCTCCTCTCCCCCCCCCCTTCCCCTCGCTTTGGCGATTTTTTCAAATTCTAACATTCATAGAGATTGAAGCAATTTGTGTTATAATCACTAAGTAGTTATACAGCAAGAGGTTCGAAAATAATCGAATATACAGTTGATAGGACGAGATGTGTTGCTTAGGAAACACAACGACACCGCAGGTGGAGTTGTATTTCTTAGGTAACACGTCGAGTCCGCAACTGTATATTCAGATGATTTTCGAAGCTCGAGTTGTATAAAGACTATACAACGAATCAACCATGTCAAATATCAAAAATATTAATTGTTTGTTTATATTCATGGATGATATGATTTATTTGTTTGCGGCCGAAACACAACTAGTTGTGTTTCGCGAAACGCAACTTAGCAACGCAAATAACCGATGTTATACAGCGTAACTAAGGAAAATTCAACTGATTGGTTTATTTTCCAATGAGTTGTATAGTCGAATTTAGCTAACCCAGTCATAACAAAATATTCTTTAAATATATATCCAAAAGATCTTCCCGTTTGGCCGCTATAACGATGAACAATTAAATTGGTGTTATTTCTGAATTTAGTATTTTGTTCTAATATATTGATTTCCATAGTTTTGAAAGATTTTTTGTATGTGTTTACTTGAATTCGGACCATCATCGAAAAGTAGTGAGCTGAGTCATTCTACTTTATTCCGGAAGTTTCATTCATATTATGTTATATCTTGAAAAGAAAATCATACAAATTATCCCATCTCGCCTAGAGGAAATGCGGAACAGTCACCTCGTTCGCTTTCATATTTTGCTAATGCGTACCATTGCATTAAAAATATTTTTTTATTTGAATTTGGTACTTTCAAAAAACGCTCGGCGCAGAAACCGTATTTCGATGCTGGGTTTTTTCATCCATGTTCTGAAGCAGGTGCTGAAATAGGAAAAACCATAAATTACCAAAGATTTGCCAGAAAAATTTTTTCTTGATGTTTTGAAGGTCCCTAGATCCGAACGTACAAACAAAAAATGTCCGTACATCTATCTTTAATATCGTCTTAATTGTTTTTATTTTGGTTGCACTGTATCATCTTTAGATTTAGATGCGTAATTTAATCTTCTTCGTCTGTTTCATCGCTGTTGCATCATAATATTTCCACTTCTTCATGTAGTCCGCATTGGTCGTTGTAAGATTTGGGCCTTGATGATCACCAATTTTCTCAACCTGGTATCTTTCAGGTCCTATTATTTTAATAATTTTATACGGGCCTATATATTTTGGGTGCAACTTAGGTCCGCTCCCAAATTGAGTTCTCTTGATTGTGACTAAGTCCCTCTGTTTGTAAAGAGACGCTTCTTTTCTTTTTCTATTTAGGCATTTTCGGTTTTCAGCCTGAACTTTGGTTATACTTTTCTCGCATCTGCTCTCAACTGTACCCTCTCATCTACAAATTGATTCATAATTTCTTCTGCTATCACGTCAGTTATAATTGATTCTTCAGGATTCTGCATTCGAATTCCTAATAGTAGTTCAAAAGGTATTTTATTAATTGAATGCTGCCACGTGAAATTCATAAATCTCTGTAAATTCGAAACATGTTTGTACCATGAATCTGGATTGGCCATCGATAATTTGGTGAGTGCCGGAACCATAATGCCATTTATCTTCGATTGGGCTTCGCAGTATTTTTCGAAAACTTTTGATGTAAACGCGGCTCCCCGATCTGTTACAAACTGCACAGGATTAAAAAATGCTCTTAGTACTTCTAATTTTTGAATCATCTCTGCCGGAGTCGTTGCTTTAATAGAATACAGCCAGAGAAATTTGGAGAAGGAATCTACAACTGAAAAAATGAATTTCTAACTTGTGGTTGTGATAGTTAATGGACCCAAATGGCCCATATGGTATATAAATAAGAGATACTCCCCTTTTGGCAGAGGCTAAGAAACTCTTTATATCTCCTAATATACACTGAATACAATTTTTGCGGCAACTTTCGCATTTTCCTCTTAATCCCGGTATGAAATAATCTCTCTGCAATACACCTACCATTTTGTTTGCACCAAAATGACCCTATTGATGAGCACGTTTAATGAGATCATCTTGCATTAGTTTAGGTATGCATAACAGCAGGTGGCTAGAATTATCCATCTTAAACAAAAAAGCTCGTTGTGTGTGATGTAGTTTTGATATGGACCATATTCGAATAATTTTATTATGAGCGATAATTTGTCGTCTTTTGTTTGAGTAGCTGCAACTTGACTCAGAAATTGATCTTCGACTAACATACTAATGGGATTTCTACTCAGAGCGTCTACGTGTTGCATCTTTTTGCTTGGTCGATGTTCTAACGAATATCTAAATTTCTCCAACGTTAGGGCCCATCGCGTAATCCGTGGAGCTATGTCTTTCTTTTTTATCGTCACTTGGAATGCTGCACAGTCGGTTATAATTTTAAAAGGGAAGCCTAACAAATAGAGACAAGACAATGGCAAGTAATTCGAGCTCATAACTAGATTCTTTTTCCTCTGGCGGAGATGTCTTTCTGCTGTAAAAGTACACTGGGTGAAAACATTGATCTTCTGAACTCTTTTGAAGTAATATGGCACCATATGCTCGCCTTGATGCATCTGTATGCAGCTCTATGGACCTGTTTGGTTGGAATATATACATACTCAAAATAGGTTTATTAGTGGAATTTTTTTTTAAATTCGTTAAATGCTTGTCTCTGCTTAGAATACCAAAGATGAATATGTTGCCTTTTTTAGAAGGTCTGTTAGAGCGGAATAAACTTTCGAAAATACCCGGAAAGTTCAAGGAAACTTTGCACTTTCTTCAGATTTTTCGGCTCGGGGAATTTCAGCACAGCTTTAATTTTTATTTCTGAGGGGTTAATTTTTCCGTCAGCTATTACACTATTACATATCCTAGGAATTCAATTTTTTCGGATATAAATTTGCACTTTTTCTAGGGCCAAATGGGGTCCTCAAGAACTCGTATTGCTCCATCGGTGTTACAAAAGCCGCATATTTTCTGCTTCCTTTCTTGAAGGGAACATGGAAAACTGATTTTGCAGGTCAAGTGTCGTAAATACCTTTACCTCATGCAGTTGATCGATTTGGGCCTCTATTAGTGGAAGAGAAAATCTAACCATTACAATGTGTTTATTCAACTTTCTAAAGTCTACGCAAATATAATTGGACTTACGGATTCCGACGTACTGGTTTGGATGATTTTACTATCGATCCACTTTTAAATTTGATTTCCGGCTTTCTCCTTCTCGCTTGCCGAAAATCGTCTGGGATGTTGCCAAATTGGTGTATCCGATTTCGATATGATTTTTATTTCCACTGGAGATGTTTTGGAAAATTTGGGTTCGTAAGATTCAATTAATTTTGTTACAATTTCTTGGTGTTGCTTTTTTCCTATTTCATATTCTCTTTCACTAAAAAACAGGATATCAGTAGTTCATTTTGATAATTTAATTTTCTACCGAAAATCCTCCAGCTTTGACCGTGATTTCTGTGTCAGCTGGGATATCGGTCCCTAAAATACATTCACATCTCCTACATATTCTTCATCATCTATCTCGAATTTAGCTGTGAAATAACCAATTGTTGGTTTTTATTGCTCCATCCCCAATTTCTCTTAGCACGGTTTCCTTTAATTTCAAAGCAGGTAAGTTCATTATTCCATAATTTGTGTCTCTTAGTAGTGCTAAATCACTTCCAGTATCTATAATTGCTTCTATACAATGATTGTTTAACTTAATAATTTTATGGTTATATTTAATAGTCTGCGATCCTTCACTTACCAACACATTTTCATTGGCTTTTTGTTGTGTTTCATTTCGTCGTTTTTCTGTGGTAGTTTTTTTATCACAATCCGGTGATTTGTGTCCATATTGGAAGCATTTAGAGCACCACAGTCCTTTATTTTTTTTTTTGTAGTATTTTTTTCGAAATATGTTTTCCACAATTAAAGCAGTGTGAGTTTTTAATGAATCTCTGGGATGTTGAAGCATTATTGTGATTATTAGCTGCACTTGCACTGTAAGAACTAGGATGTTTTGATTTAAAATCTTCATAAACAACCAATTTTTCTCGAAATGCTTACATTGTAGTGGTGCCCTACAGTAATACTATATTTGCGGATGTATCGTTTATACCATCTATTGTAACTGATAATGGATTTTTCATCTATACATCTTCCAATGAACCAATCTGACGCGTCTCGTATAAATAATCAAATAATGATGCACCTTTTCGCTTTTTGCATTGCGTTAGTTGGTTATGAACTTCTGCTCTCGAAATTTTTCGTGAGAATCCTGTTTGTAAAAATAGCTTCAGGTCTTCCCATGAAAATATTTGTCTTGTCGATCCTAATGGTTTCTCTGCGGTCCCTGTCAGTGATTGCTTCGAAAATGTTAATTGTTGTAATGGATTTAACTTAGAAATTGTACATAAGTTATCAAATTCGTCAATCCATGATTCTATTTTGTATGGCCCAGTTTCACAAAATTTTGGAATAAAACCTTAGATATCGCGAAATTGAACTGGGAACGCATTGAAACTACGGTCGATTGGCTTAACATCTTCTGTTTATTATTATGCACTTTTTATTATCACTTCAACTTTTTGGTTTCGACATGCGGACTTATGCTTCTAGAAAATTAAGCTTTAAGAACCGTTTCGATAGTACCGTATAATTCGGTATCCTGATAAAGGTAATGCATAAGTTTGTTAACTTATAAAACATTCAAACCTTCGTCGTTAATCGATGATCTGATATTGCTGGAAATTTTTTTCACCACTGGAAAACAAGAGCGTTTCACGGTTTCGTTTCCTACCTTGTGTAATTTTTTTTCTAGTTCGTCTCGATGACTTTTTTTGACCATCATCCCAGTATGGATGCTGTAATCAGAAGGCTTATTTCAGCACACATTATATCAAATCCTTTTATGATAGTTTGATACGTACTATATTCTGAATATTATTTATTTACAATCAATATCATTACGTTAATACGGTTAGCTGCAACAGTTGACAATACAATTGTGTTGCACGAACATACTAAAAATGAAAAATACTTATTTGTGTTTTTTTTTGTTCAATAAAATGTAAATAACACATACCTACATGGTGTAGGAATAATTTAAATATTTTAATACTAAAACATATACAAAACTATGGTTCAACATATATAATGTCCACCATTTCGTATAAACCAACATACATAATGTATATACAAAAACTAAACCTTCGATTAAATTTGGATATCGAAAAATGCGATTTTGTAAAATATCGTAAACCATTAAATTCACATTCTGTTCCGGATACACATACATATACAGTAAAAACAAGAAAATTGGATAACTTTTTTTGATTTATATAAAACCAATATGTTTTATGATTATATGGACATTAATCTTGGCCAATTGATTTCTACTTCTCCGACCACCCTGCCACAATATAAACTCGCGTTTAGAAAAATAATCGAAAACATATTTTAAATTAGCCCAATCTACCAACTCGTATAATATGTACTCGTATATAAAATCGATTGTTTGCAGAAATAAAAACAAAATGTTTTACAAAACAATAACAGCACCATCGTCTTGGACATTGGCGGCGAACGAGAGAGTCTAATAATGACGCAGATTCATACACACTACAAGGCGTTTTGTATAGGTAATGTGAATTGAATTTTTTGTTTTCTAATTCCCATAGAATTTTTGCCTCCATTGCCGCATTTATGGGAAAATCGTGTTCGATAATTTTTTTTTTTGTTCTGCTCCCAATTTTCAGTGTATATGTATAGTATATATTTTCCATTTTCTATATATCCAATTTTTATGGTTTTAATGAATTGAACAAAATAGAAAATGAAAATAGAAAAAAAGTATATTCGGGTGGAAGTTAATAATGTGTAATGAGGGAATTAAGTGATTAAGTGTGAATTATGGATATAAAATTGAATTTTTGCTTCTTCGTTCTTGATATGGGATTTGGTCTATACTCTATATTATAACCAAGACGATAACAACACAATGTATTATGTATAAATAAATATGCTTGTTATAAGGTTTCGTATAATATAAATACTTACATACATAATCAAAATTCACCTAAATTGGATGCACTAACAAAATATGTGCGGTATGAACTCTCGAAATGAATTCAAAAATTTAAATTTATTCGTAACCACCGCGCACCTTTAGCAACAGAACAAAATAAAATAAAAAATCTTAATAGAATTCATGAATTAATTCAACAGACAAAAAAAAAATACTTAAGATAAAATTTTCTTCGCAAATTATCTTGAGACTGGAAAAGAATTTTTCAAATCACATAGAGACTTTATCGCTGTACACAAAATGTAGTATACAATTTTCATTAGGAAGAAAGCATTTTGCTCTGCTTTTCAGTGTCTCTTAATCTTTGTCTTTGGAACTAAAAATAATTTCTTATTTTTAATTTTTTTTACAAAAATCAGATATTTTTTCACAACAATATTTTGAATTGTTTACCGGTTTGACCAGTATAAATGGAAGAACTAAATTCCTTTCTACTAAATCATAAAATGTTCCGCGTTAAATATTTTATCATTCCTGCTTTTATATAGATTTTATCCGTTTAATTAAAACAATTTCTTGTTATAAATGAGAGAAATGCGGGCGATGGTGTACTCTCCCCCAATCACAATGCCATTTACAATCAAATCAGATATACAATTTGGAATGGAGTATAAATTTAAATTTGTTAAAAAAAATCAACAATTACGTGATTTCTTAATGACTTCATTATTGTATTGTAAGAAAATCATTTTATTTGTCTTTCTGCATCATGTAATACTGAAATTACGTGCATAAATCGATGCAGATAATAACTTACAACAATGTACTTGAAAACGAGTGTCATGTGCCAAAAAAAAAAAAAAAATCGCGTAAAAATCAATACATACATTGAGAGTTCACTAAACTTCTATTATATAGGGAATCCAAAAATTACATACCTTAAAGCCCATTTGGCTATCATCCAATCGGAGCAGAATAACAAAAGCTTCCAAACCATTAAAACACCAACAAAATGGTGTTTTTTTTCTCGCTCGATCTTGCTTCCATAGTTTCTAATTTCACAAAAGATGCATCGTACTCATTTGGATTTGTGTTATGCTTATATGTATGTGTGCAATATACGTATGTACATGTTTGTTATTATTTACCTTATATATACATACAACACGCTGAAATAATTAAGTTTGTCATAAGAATAATTTTGGATATAATCCAATTAGGCTGGTTATTTCAGCTGCTGATACGAACTAGGACTGCGAGGTCAAACTATCTTCCCGCCTAGCCCCCTACAAAAAAGTTCCATTCCAAACTTTTAAAAAGCTCTGTCATATCAATTTTTATCGTTGTTCTTGTTTCTCAATCATTTATTTATGCACGAATGTGATGGAAAACGATAAGAGGATAATTCTTGGAACAATACAAATATTTTGGTATGTAATTGGGGGGTAGGGGAGGGGATTGGAATCTATATAACGTGTATATTTTTTTAAGGAAATTTGTATTTATCTATCCACGTGTAGATGATTTTAATTTAATCCAAAGATGCTTAATATTCAATTGATGTTGCGGAGGAATTGTATAGGTACATTCGTATCAACATACTTGTATATAAATTTTGTCGAGTAGATAATTGAATGGAAATTATTATTTCAAAGCTTAGGTATTATACAGCAAAACGAATATTTCTTGTATTCAGGTCTATTTTGATCAAAAAAAAAAAATCGTGATGTATTTTTCAAATAAATTAAAATCGCGAGGAGTTTTAATTTTGTGTATTAGATTTTATGTATAGAATATTTTATGTTCAAATTCATAAGACAGTAGTAGGTTGAAAAGATTTATTGAAATATAATTCGTTACGCAGCATAATTTATTTTTAATGTGTGTGATTGAAGCGTTAGTGTAAATTAAATAAAAACTCGATCTTTTTAATTTGTAAACTGATAAGCTTTACTTTATAATTTAAACTTTACTTCCACCGTATCGTGGTAGATGTAAATTAATAAATATTGAGCCGCTCTTTATCCGCAGAATCGAAATTGGCGCGTTATTGGTTAGAGACTTGTTGATGTCTAAAATTGACTGTCCTGAGATTTTGGTATTGTTCGATATATATACTCCGTTACGGACCTTTCGCGTTAGAGACTTCCAAATTAAGCTGCCTTACATTAGGCATAACTACGGTAAATGTGAGCCTATTTATCAATCTGCTGTTTCTTTTAATAAAGTTCGATCGGCTTTCGATTTTAATCTGTCAAGGGAGGCATTTAAGAATTTGATGTCTAATGTTCTTTTAACTTATTGGTAATTTTTCATGTTTGTTTTACTTTGCTTTTAGTATATATTATTGTATTATTGAAAAATTTGTAACCAGATTTGTAAATTATATTTACTATGTTTAATTACTAAAGACTAATGCTGTATTTTTAATTTGTTTCATTTCAGGTGAGCTAATTTTTTGACTTTATGATGTAAGTATTTTCAGTATCTAAAGAAGCGGACCTTTTAGTCATACCTGAGTAAATATTAGTTTTTATAACAAAAACATTTCAACATGATTTAACCTGAAATTAACGCATTGAATAAAATAATCGGCTTCTCTATTCAAAGCTTTCAGGGTTTAATGAGTTTACTTTAATTTTTTTGAAAGCTTTCTTAATTATTAAGAAATATTGAATGAGTTTTGAGAGTCCAATTTTTGAAAATAACCGATTTGATTTCACTGCAATTGTAAAGGTGCAAACAAATCAATGTATGTACAACAATGCGGAATATCTTGTTGCTATATGTTACTGTTTGTTTTTGTCAAAATTTGGAAACCTAAGTCAACCAGCATAAAATGTTTGAGAAAAATGTTATTTGTGTTTCCTGGCCCTTACGCTTCCAGTGGTCCCCGAATAAATAACATCTACCTAGAATCAACTCCTTCAATCAAAATGAAGTAAGGAAATGACGATGGGAAGGTTCTTAATGCTCTAAAAAAAGAAAATACTAAGCGAATATTTTTGTGCCAATTCTTCAAGAGTAGTCTCCACACTTTACCTCCTGTAAAATTATGAGGTTAATCACGCAAATGATCAACTTGATTTTAATTATTTTCTGTAAGGTAAAGGTCATTTGTTATGAAACAGACCGATAGGAAGTTAACGCAAAATTATCAAAAAGTTTAATCTGGTAATACTGTAATAGAGAAAAACATTTTATTCCATTTGACGAAAGAATAGTACAAATAAATGCTTGTCTGTATATGGTAATGGGACGCACAAAATTTCTTCTCAAAAATAAAATGTAATTTAAAAAATGTACGTGCAATATGAGAAGTTGGAAAATTATTTATTAATTTCCAAATTAAAACTACTTCGTAATATTTAGCAAGATTAGCTGCTTGTAGTCGGAAGATTTGTGAGTACTTTGGAACGTTAAATGGAATGCAGTAAATAATAACAATCAAATTGTAATGGTCTAATTGAGGCCTTTGAATAGTTTAACCATCAATTTGTCAACCTTAGTAGTGATTTCATTATATAGGCCAATCCTTTACTGTATTCCGTAGCAATATTCAGAAATTTCGTATGACCCATTCAAAAGTTAGGAAAGGATGTCACATACATCTAGTTTCAAATTTTTCATGTAAAACATCTACGTACTAAATATTTTCCATTATTCGAGCCATAAATTTGTCAGCCTCAATTCTAATTAATTCCAATAGGCCAATCCGTTACCATTTCCGATGACAACATTCAGAATTTTGGTATATGACCCATTCAAAAGTTATAGGAGGTTCTCACATGTATCAACTTTAAATCGTTCATAAATGATTTTAATTGATTCAACCGTTAATTTGTCAATCTCAGTTGTAATTTCATTGTGTAGGCTTAACCTTTATTATGTTTCGTGGCATCCGGTTCAATTAATCAATAGCCTTCATTACTTATGAGATCCTTTTATAGCTGTTGAAGGGATCATACGAAATTTCTGAGTACAGCCATGAAACATGATAAATGGTCGACTTTTATAATGAAATCATAAATAGAATTGACAAGTTAATGTTTCAATTACTCAGAAGCCCTTAACAATTATGAATCAATCATCTGAAAAATTTGAAAGTTGATGTACCTATCCCATACCAACTATTTGAATGAGACATAAATTTGCTTTATGACATTATGACATTCTAAAGGGACGCTCTGTATGAGGAAATCGGACCTGCGTGTTTGAAAAATTGTCGGTTCAATTATTCGGATGCCTTTGATGGCAATAAAAAAGAAATCCTGTATTTGGTTCGATCATTCTGTGCCGTGAAATGTTTTTCAAAATGTAACGGTATTTTTCTGTTCTATTTTTCGAATAGTTAGGCATTTATTCCATTACTTAGTAGTTTAGTACATTTCCGAGACTTCCTTTATTTTAAAATTATTTCCAAAATACCGGATATCAAATAACACCCCAAAAATTATTTTGAAGACTTATTTCAATGTTCAATTTCCTGGAAAAATGAGATTTAATTTTAGAATACCTGGAAAATGGATTTGTCTCATTCTAATTTTAAAATTAAATCTCCATTTTCCGGAATATTTCAAAATTAGGTCTTTCTTTCCTGGAATATAACTTTTTATTTTTCGGAGAGTATTTACACTTCTTAGTTTGAAAATTTACGTCATTATGCAATAAATGCCCAATGTTGTTACTTGTTAGCGTTAATTAAAAACATTTAACGAAATATTGAATTGGTTTTCGACAGCAAAATCTAAGCTACTTAATTATTTTTTATTAGCAGTTGTAGCAGAACAAGTTTTGTTTGTCCGTTCGTACGTTCAGACGAGCTTTGAATTGTGAATCCACAGTTAAAATCTTATTAATTAAAGTTTCCGTTCATTTCAAATTTGATGAATAAAAATAATTTAATGAGTTTTTCTATGCCGACAGTACACGCGTTCTGGAAACTCCAACATTACCACTCAACATTATCACTTCTGATAATGATCTAACATCGCTCCCAATCAATACTACAGAGCGATTGAAGAAAATGCATTAGGGAGCGATATTTTTTGTAACACACGAATTGCTCTTTCAATAAAGAAAGTTTTAAATGGTATTTAGATAAAGATCGGGAATATGGCCAACTAGGATGAAACTTTTCCTTAACCGATTTTAGTGAAATTCGACATGTTCGATGAAAATGGGATTCTTAAATGAATTTTAGAAAGAATTCTGGAATATGGCCAATTAGGAAGGAATTTGACAATTTCTTATCCGATTTTGATGAAATTCACCATGTATGATGAAAATGGGATTGTTAAATGATTTTTAGATAAAGCTTTGGTATATAGCAAATTAGAAGCAACTTGGCGATTTTTAATCCGGTTTTAATGAAATTTACTGGCCATATTCCAGAACTCCTTCTAAAAATCATTCTATAATCCCATTTCCTGCACAAATCAAAAATTTAAATAAAAACCTTTAATGAATAACAAGTTCCATGCTACTTGGCCATATTCCAGAATTTTATCCAAAAATCGTTTAAGGATCCCATTTCTGACGCACATGACAAATTTCATCAAAATCAGTTTAGGAATAGCCAAGTTCCATAATAATTATCCGTATTACAGAACTTCATCTAACAATCATTTTAGAATCTTATTTCCAACACACATGTCGAATTTAATAATAATAGATTGAGAAATAGGCAAGATCCATCATAGTTGGCTATATTCCAGAACTTTGTACAAAAATTATTTTAGAATCCCATTTTTATTGTGTATGCCGAATTTCATCAAAATCGGATTGGAAATGGCCAAGTTCCTTCCTAATTTGCCATATTCCAGAACAACTTCTAAAAATCATTTAAGAATCCCATTTCCATCGAACATGCTGAATTTCACCAAATCGGATAAGAAATGGCCAAGCTCCTTACCCAATTGGCCATATTCCAGAACTTTATCTAAAAATCATTTAAGAATCCCATTTCCATCGATCAAGCTGAATTTCGTCAAAATCGGATAAGAAATGGCCAAGTTCCTTCCTAATTGGCCATATTCCAGAACTCCTTCTAAAAATCATTTAAGAATCCCATTTCCATCTTACATGCTGAATTTTATCAAAATTGGATAAGAAATGGCCAAGTTCCTTCCCAATTGCCAATATTCCAGAACTTTATCTAAAAATCATTTAAGAACCCCATTTCCATCGTACATGCTGAATCTCATCAAAATCGGATAAGAAATGGCCAAATTCCTTCCTAATTGGCCATATTCCATAACTTCATCCAAAAATCATTTTACAACCCCATTTTCAAGGCACATATCGAATTGCATCATAATCGGTTAAGAAATTGGCAAGTTATATCCTAGTTGGCCTTATTTCAGAACAGTAGATATTTTTAAATGTGTATCAGTTCGCTGAAAAATCATAGGCTTTCTAAAGAGAGAATTTTAGAAAGTTTTGAATACCGGTTGCCGTAATAACAAGAGCAAGAGCGAAATAATATTAATAACGATTTTATTCATCAGAGCAGAGCGTATTTGTTTTTTCAATAAAGCTCAATAACAAAGAGCGAAAATATGGTAATACAAACGCAATAGCGGAAGAGCAGGAGCATTATTTTTATTATAAGGCTCTTAGTTTTTGTTTTACAATATCGCTCCTTATGTTATGTTATGAGCGATATTTTTTGTTTTACAATATCTCTTTTAATATTTTTTATTTTCGCTCTTGAAAAAGATCAAGAGCGAAGAGCGAAATGCGATCCCTTTTTAAACTTTGGCAAAAATTGTAAAAAAAAAATTAAGTTTATTATGAATCGTACGCGCAAGCAGCATGATTTATTTCATGGTTGTATTGATGAATATAAATATGTGAATATTTTTTTTGAGGTTATGTTAACGTCATTAACAAAAAAAATAAATCGTAAATCTTTAATTTGATTGTATACAAAATTACACAGATTTTGTTACAAAACTTATTTTAATTTTTAACGTGTTGAATTGTCTCAATTTTGATTGATATTTCTTTTTTGTTGGCATTGGTAAATCTTGTAAAAAATCTCGATTTATCAAAATTGATTTTAATCAAAAAATAAATGTTTTTTCTGCTCAATCGTACGCGCGTAATGATTAAAACAATTTTTTTGACAGTAAATTAATTTATTTTGCCCAATCGAATTCCACATTAAAATGAATAAATAAATAAAAATAGACCAACAATTTGATCCACATATGTAGGTGTGTTGGGACAATTTAGATTCTAATGAGGGTAGCTGCTCGATATTAGCAATGGATAACTTTGGTAAAAAAAAGCTTATTTGATTTGGGCTTTTTTTTTTTTTTTTTTGGTGGAAAGTTCATAACGAGATCATAAGCTCCTACCTAACGTACTATCACAGATATCACAGATAAGAATAGACAGATGTACATCTTGTATGGGCCAAATTTACATTAGAAATTTCAATACAATAATTCCAGTCCAATCCTTTTAGAGCAGGACGTACATTTCTGTCTCTTTTTATCTTTTTTTACGTACGGCTATTTTGATTATATCAAACCAAACATGGCATGGCTATTTTGATTATATCAAAGCAAACATAAACCAACTTCAAACAAAATTGTATTTTACAATATATACGTCCTGCTCTAAAAGGATTAGATTAGAATTTGGTATTGAAATTTCTAATGTAAATTTGGCCCATACAAGATGTTCATCTGTCTATTCTTATCTGTGGTACTATAGTATAAGTTTTAACATTAATAGTATTGTTTATTTCTGATATGGCTGTACTTTCTTTATCGGAGTATTCGCCAAAAAAACAGTTCGACCTAAATACTATGCGTGGATAGATTAATGATGTCTGTTTCAGGTATTATATGTTCGTCCAAATTATTTTGTTGTGCATAATTTTGCAGTTATTTTTAGAAGTTGTTAATGGTTTTGCTCCTCTGATTCTTGCGCCACTAGTGTAATCTATGACGATTTTCTCCGAATTATTATTTGGTTCTGCTGTTGTTGGTGGTTGTTCAAAACGCTCGGTGAAGTCGTCGATTTTCCAAGTTTTCCAATTTTTTGTTGAAATTAGCACGGTTCAGCATGGCTTAACATTTTGTTTAACATTTATATCTGGTAAAAAAGATTTGGGAGGTTCTACGTATTCCCATCTGAACTTGTTTCTTCATAACGCCAAGAAGGCAAAGGAGTCGTCTATATTTCAAAAGAAACTAAGTTACCGTGTAAATTGAAAGCTGTAACAGACAAGTCTTCCAAATTACATTTGAGGCAATCAAAATATCCCGTATGCATTTCGATGTCAAGTTGTTCTACTGCAGAATATGCGACTTGACTTAAATCACTGGACCCATGCAGCTGATTTCCATTCAAAAAAAGGCCGATTAAAAGAAGTACTTTCATCATTTAAAAATTTGGAATTTCCTCAGTTCCCCCATTCACAATAGGGTGTGCCAAAAGAAATAAATGACAAGTCATAATAAAAAATCGTGTATTTTCCTTTATTACTGCGATGGAGCAAAAGTCTTCCTGTCAGCACCAATAACTCCATCGAAAGGGTAGGCTAATGTGAGGAACATGAAATATTAAAATTGATTATTATTGACTATTTGCAGCCGATATCTCAAGCTTAGTCGTTCAACTCCGGTAGTATTTAATTTGGGTTAAAAACCTCGGTGTTTCAGCATCAGGATATATACATTAACATAGATTGATAAAAAATTTAAAAATGTGTGTAATAGATTGATAACTTAACACGGTTATTCCACGAGATGCATCTCTGAAAAGTATTTGGCGTGATTGATTTGATCAAACTAACCCTTAATGTTGGCAATAGCAGTTGGAAGTATGGTGTTCTAAGCACATATACATGTATATTCGCAATAAGTATACTTGTTGAACTGGCAGATACCTCTGCTTGCTTACCATTCTCTGCTGGTGTTGTTGTTACTATCATGAAGAAGAATATGCGGCTGATGGTACTTGGCCATTAACTTGCTTTATGGGTTAGTGGTAAACAGTTAAAAAATATCTGGAATTGTTCGGCTCAGTCTCTTCGTTGACTTACATTTAAATCGTTGAGTTTTGTAAATGCGTAAACCCCATTGAAACCCCTTACAGTAGCCCATTCTTGTGCTTAATTGGCCGCTAAAACTGTTATATGTTTAATTAAGTGGGAAGGTCAGCCAGTGTGTTTTTAAATACTGAAATTTTTGTGCGTCACTAAATCCCAATTTGTTATGAACGAATGACACGTCTAGTTCCGTAAAACTGGGAAATCCTCGTATTTCAACTTTCATCGATGTTGTTGTATTTGGCGAAAACTGCCCCACATTCCATAAAATCCGTAGATCTCTTATTCTTTATTAAATAACCGTAATTTTATCAGCGAGTGATACTTCCTTTAGCTATTCCTTGGTAATACCAAACTTAAATTGTAAACATTTTCGAGCTAAATTGTAGCCACACTAATAAAGATGACGAATGGTACTTTATTCTGAAAACAAATGTCTCGTTATGATTAGTTTCACTTATTTGTAGCTAAAAATCGACTCCCATCTTCGTAAATGACGAATGTTTTCTCATTCAACTATCTATTACTTTGCCCGCTAAACAATTCTGTCACTAGCAGAGAATTAAGTAAAGCTAGGTTCCACAAGTAATATAACGTTCAATTATTTTTGAATTCTACTGTTGACGGATGCATCAAAACGCAACTTCTTTGCACCAGCAATTGCTTTTTGTATCAGCAAGCTATGATAAGGAGTAAAATACGCTGTTCTGCCTAAAGGCTGTATCACATGAGAAAATTTGACAAAAAAAAGGAAAGAGAAAAATAATCCGATGATCCATATAAGAGACAAAGACAACGTTTTGTTTTTGTTATTTATTTTATAGCAAGTTTCTTCTGCTATATAAAATAAAAAGTAAAATAAAAACACTCGCCTTTTTCTCTTATATGGAGCATCAGACCCGACAAACAATCTCAATATTTAGTACCGAACTACTTTAGTTACCGAACTGTTTTTTGGCAGACTTGACTTCCCTCAGGTACTGTAAAAAAACCGTGTTTTGGAACACCTTGAGGACCGTAGGTTGTTTTACGGTTAAATTGCCGACAATTTGTAAATGACATTCTCCGTAAATATTTTGTGGGTATCAGATACCGTTATACAGTCCTTTCTCCCTTAACATGTAAGCGAAATTTGCCGTAAATGAAACATCCCTTTGTGTGAATAGGTAACATTCACGGTAAAATAAAAGAAAATTTCGGTGTTTCTCCAACGGTGCGGATATCGAGTGCGCGAATCCTTTGGCGCATGCAATTTGCTGGTTTCTTTAATTTTTTCTGCTTTGTAGATTCAATGCGTATTATTTATATATTGGTACCAACAAGATTGGCAAAGAATATATGGGATGAATTAAGGTCCAAAAAATGCTTAGTATAGCTCATACTATGATTTTGAAATATTTTCGATCGAATTTCTTTCCTGATGCGATTATTTTAGTTCCGAAATTGACGCAAACTGAATCCCATTCTTAAAGGCTTCTCTTGCCAATATTCACGTGAACACACGAATAGGTTGAATTACTTTGTTGAAAAATGAAATTAGGACCCAGAATGTTCGGTTGAATTAATTTCCTATATAAACTCAACATAGTCTAAAGGAATATTTCCTTTAAAATCCACTCCACACACTTCATGAGCCTTTACCATAATTTCCAATATTTTTTTAGAACAAGTATTTTCGTGTGTAGCGAAGTTTGTTGGTTAAATTTTGAACAATGTATCATGGTAAAATTATACAGGAATATTCCTGTTTATAATCTGTAAACATGTTTTTGTAAATAATAAAGTTGAGGGTAATTTAATTTCCTTATGTGACAACTTAACTTGATATTTCTAAATTTCTCTAAAATTAAGCATTTCTGGGAAAACGACTTCGTGACAAAAATATTTTGACGTGGACACATAGAACAAAGTATTTTTGATGATCTTAAAAATCCTATAGGATATTGTTCACAAATACACTGCGCCAATTAAAAAACGGAACAGAAATTTTCATCGAAAAAATACCCAGATTTGAACGGTTATATCTTGGTGAAATAACACCTTTCAAAAAAAATTTTTTGTTTCTAGTTGAAGGAAATTTTGTTTTCTTTTCGATACTGGAAACCGTTTTATTTTATTTTGTTTTTTTATGGATTTTTTGAGTAAAACAAAAGGTGTCTAAAAAAAAAAAATTTGCTGCTGTTTGAAACTGTAAACGAACTTGCTCGATATTTCATTCAAAAATCCAAATCGGCCATTTTATAGAGAATTTAGAAACCTTGCAAAATGATGCTAAGAAAATTTCTGTGCGGCCACTCCTCGTCGAGTTATTGCAGTTTTAGTGTGTTACAGTTTTAGTGTTAAAGTGACTTAACATTTGTAGTGTAGTTGGTTATTGGCGTGCCAATAAAATTTTTTTTTTAAACAATTGATATTTTGCGTGCCAAACTAATTCCGTAAAATATTTTTTTTTGTGTAACATTAAAGATCAGTCAGAATCGGGCCATAATACGCCAGATTTTTACTTTTATTTTTCTACGCAAATTTTTATAGGAAGAGAGCGAATAAAATATGATAAATGTTATTATCTCTGAGTTGGGTTCAATATGTCTTTGGCCGTTCGGATCCTTATTATTTTTGTAATATTCATCTGTAAAAATAGAAATTCGCAACGAGTTGTCAAAGGAAAATCTGTTAGTTCAGCTATTGTCAGCTGGAGCATCAAATTATCTATTAAACGGTAATTGGCATCGTAAAATAAATAGCTAAGTAGGTTGCAGTAGATGAACTATAACGATTCTGAATTTTAGGTCTTCATTTGAACTACTAGTTCCAAATCTCTTCGAGTGGATTAACTTTTCTGCTAATCGCATTTTTCTGCTATTTTGATTAGACCTTTAAAAATTCAGAGGAGGGACCAGAAAAATAAAAATGTCCATACAATTTAAGTATTTTATTTAAAAAATTGAAAGTCCACAGTCATGCAAATAAAAATACATCGCCAAATGTTTGTGTTCCAATTTGGTGCTGGAGGAGGAAACAATTGATTAGATTGGTGTATGGAAAACCAAATCACTAGTATGAGTAGTGTTCCAAAATACAATCAACGGTTGGGCCATGTTTCAATTTACAAAATCTGATCCCAGCTCAACTTTAAGGCTGGAAAAATTCTTCAGACTATAAAACAATTGTTTTTATACTCGTATTAGGAGCTATTTGTAATATCTATAACATATTTCAGATATAAAATTTCAGTAAAATCCGTCAACAATTTTGCTTATTACATTTGATGCTGGAGACTGAGAAGAAAGTCTGAATTTATCATTTGACATCATTGGAGGTGTCCGCAATATTTCTTAAATTTCAGCCATAGTTTAAATAAGAATTCCGACTCCAGATGACATGGCCGGAGGAATAGGAACTGCTTAAAGAATTGATTTTACATCTCAAATCTAAGAAATACATTTTTAAATCCATCCACAAAAGTGGAATGATATCAAAGGGCCGAATGTCGAAGGGCCGAAATAGGTCGAAGGGCCGAATGGGTCGAAGCGCCGAATTTTTAATATTCACTAATTTACATCACTAAATCACAATGCAATTATTTTATTCGTCTATAAATAGAATTTTCCTTCTTTCTAACAAATATAAAATGGTCTGAAAAAAAAATAATCGGCCCTAAAAACCAAAAAAAAAAAAAAATAAACAAAAAAATTCGGCCCTTCGACCCATTCGGCCCTTTCGGCCCTTCCTACCCATTCCACAAAAGTGCCTTCTACTTACATTTTGAGCTTGAGACTAATTGTTAATGTAAAAAAAACTTGGTGAACCAATTTTTTGATTAATGGTACTAACCATAATGTCATTAGTAGTGTTCCGCAATATTTCTTGTCTTGGACGTGGCTCTTATTTTAATTCAACTTTATTATTATTAACAAAAAGAGTAAAACAAAACGTTTTTATCATTTTGAGTTTCGCAAAGGTTAAAATTTTCTGAGTTTTTTTTGGTATTGACTTGTCAACAAAATTAAAATACAAAAATTAAAGCCATTCCTTTACCTTAGAGGCCTCTAAATAGGACCTAGACCTACATATGAAAGAAATCATCTACAAATTATTTGTTATAGTAACGATAAGAATTAAACACCACAAAAAATAGTAAAACTAAAAATTAATGAAAATAATATTATAAAAAAAACAATTTGCTGAATATCAAAATAAGTATATACTAAAAGTCTAAAACCCAATTTTTAACACCTTCTTCCATCTGCTTATCCACGACTTTTTATTACACACAACGAAATGATCTAGTTAGTGTATCAATGCTCCCATATGATATACTTACAAATTAAAAAGAATAAAAATCAAGAGTGGAAGTAGTTAAATAGACGAATTTTTAAGTAACCTTTAAAGCTAAAAATTCGCTCAGTGGTTTTAATATTGTCTGGCAAGTTATTATACAAATTGAGACCTCTTCTATAAAAATGCTATTTTGGGTGGTTGAGAGTCTGGCAAAAACTGTCCTATAAGAGCTTCGTTCGGTTATTATGCTCATGATATAAATAGTTACTCGAAAAAACGAAATTTGTTTTAGTCATTTTGCATGCAATTTTATGTATGCAGACCATCGAATCAAAATTAACTAGCTCAGAGATCGGCAGAAAGTTATCCTTGTATAAATCGACAGTATGCGTTCGGAAGGGTAAATTAAACATATTCCTAATCGCTCTATTCTGCACAACTTGAATTTCTTGTAATTTATACTTAGGTACAGAGCCCCATATAGGACTAAGATACGACAAAATAGAGCGAAAATAAGCAAAATATACTGATTTTAGAACCTGTTCCGGAAGAGTAAAAGATATTCTTTTAAACACTCCAGCAAGACCAGAAAGCCTCTTAAGCCCAACTAAAGTTGTAATCTAAAATAAGTCCAAGTTATTTGGCGTCTAGGACACGACTAATTAACACTCCATCACGATCAAGGTAATCAAATATATCTTCCGTCGAACTGTTTCTCAGACAGAAGATCAGGAATATAGATTTTTGGCATTCATTGTGAGTTTATTTTTCATCATCCATTTACGGATTGTCGTAAGATCTTCCTCCATCGGCATTTTCAAACTAGAGTAAGAAACTTTACCACAAATCACAGCCGCTTCATCAGCAAATAGTTGAAGTGTACCATGTAAGTCTAGTTCAACAATATCATTAATAAATATAATGAAGAGTAATAGCCCCAAAATGGAACCTTGGGGAACTCCAGTATCTATCATTATTTCATCACTATTCGCTAATTCAACCTGCGTAAATTGCCTTCTGTTCATAAGATAGCTTTAAAAAATCATAAGTGCCCGACCCTTCACACTAATTTTATTTAGCTTTCGAAGTAGAATCCCATGGTTAACACTATCAAATGCTTTTTTGATGTCAATTAAAAGAACTGAAGTTTTCTTCTTAGATGTTCTGAAAACCATATTGATTGTTAGCAATAAATTTAATATCATTTATATGTTGTTCTAGTCTGGAATTTAAAACCTGTTTAAATATTTTAGACAACAGCGGAAGAACAGAGATAGATCTATAATTACCGCGTACACTCTTAGCTCCTACTTTTTTATAAATAGGAATAGCTCGAGCTACTTTAGGTTCGTCAGGGGAAAAAACCCGACTTATGAGATTCGCTACCACATGTAGAAACTTGCAATCGTTGTCGGTAACAAAAAATCAATATTAAAGCCAATCATCGAGGTTTAAAATATTCAAGTGATCAAGATTTTTTAAAAATTTGTTTTAAATTTTCCTAACACTTTACTTGGCTTGATTTATTTTGATTTTGTGGAACCTAGGATTTCGAAAGGCCATGAAAATCAGTGCTATGCTTAATTCAACTCCTTGTTAAACATGAGTAATATCGACAATCCTAAATAATTTCAAAAAATTAATAAAAACCAAACAAATCTCAAATAAGCTTACAAATTCCATAAAATATCGAAAATATCGATATGTCACTAATTCGGTAGCATCACGTAATTACAAAGCGCAATTTAGGTCAATAGACTAATATCCAGAAACGCGCATAGACTCGAATAAACTTAAATCACTTATTTTAGAATTCTCTAATAACCTTGATATACTCATAAAATTTCGAATCTTTCCGAAAATCTCGAATACACTTCGAATCCTAGAATAATCTTGAAAAATTTCAATGCCAATTGCAAAGCAAATCAAAAACAATAAAAACACCTTAAAGTCGATCAAATTTACCAAGCATATTTCATGCATGTTCTATTGCATCAAAAAAATGAACCTGTATCAAAAAATGCTGAAACCTTCATAGTCAAAATTGAGCTGAGACTAGTTTTTTTTAATCTAGATCTGTTTTTTTTACGACAAAAGATCACGAAATTAATTACAGTTTTTAATTTTTCCCAGATTTTTTTTTTTGTTTTCCAAAAAAATCTAAGCTAACAATTTTGAAAATTGGTTCGCAGATATTTTGTTTCTTTTCTATGAAAATTGTTTAGTAGCTAAACTATTTGCCCCTAAATCCAAACAAATCTTTAATATATTTGAAAACTACGAAAAATCGAAAATCTCGATTTACCTGTAATTCGGTAATTCATGACGCAATTCTCTAAAGAAAATTAGGATTTAAAACTAAAACAGAAGAATTTGTTTTTCGAAATTATCCAAATCGAATTGTGTGTAATTTAAAATTGCTAAAAAAAAAATTTGGTTCGATTTTTGCATGGTTAAAAATTTAAATTACCAGCCGTCACTGACTGTGTACTGTACATTAATTATAATTCATCAAAAAATTCTAGGCTTAAACTCATATTAAAATCATAGAACTTATAAAATTGACTCAAATTCCTAATATCGGTAAACAATAGGGTTTTGAGCTCCTTATAATTCGTTTAGTAAACTGAGATTTCAAATTTTTAAGTTTTTTGTTGAGTTTAGCTCCATTAATAAAACATAATAATTTGAGTAAAAATTAATGACTTGCCACCTGAACACTGTCCCGTTTTCCTATTTTTCAGAGGTGACAAGTCTAGTGTCATTTGGTGGTTTATATAAGTTTAAATTTATGTTCAAAATATAATTAGCAGTGTCCTGGAATATTTGTTGAATTTGTTGAATTGAGAATAAGAAACTCAATCCCTGCTCCAAACGGAACTTTTGCGATTAAGCACCAATTCCATTGAAATTTATTATCTGACTTAACCGAATCACTTTTATTTGACGATATGTAAATGAATTAGTTGCGGCCTACTCAAACGATGAATCGAGGTGGCGGGTTTTGAAACTTTCCTAGAAGAAATGTCACTACAAATCTGTTTTCTAATCATGGATGGTCGTCAACACCAAACCAATTTTATAAAGTTTTTTTTTTTTTAAACACAATTTCGAGACTTAAAAACTGTCTGGGGTTTTTAAATCGAGATGGTCCACTTTTTCAAACATTTTCAGGCTCCGTTCAAGTTAAGTTATTTTTGACCTGACCACCCTTCTCATTGGCTATCGGTTTCTTGTAATTAATCCAAACGCAACGTGCTTTTTAATTTGTTGTACGAAATAAACAGAACTAAAACTATTTAAGCCAATGAATAAAATATCGCTAAACTCTACTAAAATATCGCTATCGTAAAATTTGCGATGGCTTATCAAGAGAGTTTGAATGTTTGATCAAAACACGCGGAATTTTTAGCTGTCGATAAGTTATATGTGGTTTGATGTGCTCGGCGCTTTTTTACTTGTGGAAAAATTGGAATAAAGAATCTGAAAGAAGTGTACAACGGTTCGGTTGAATTTCGATATTGCTCGGAAGTCGCCGAATAAAGTGAACGACGGTCCAGAACTGTCGAAACTAAGGCCTAATGATCCTAATAGAAGCTTCCTGAAGACGATGAACAAGGTTATGCTCCAATTGTTATGAAGGTCAAGCTCAACAGTGAGCTTCTATTTCAATGGCATAGTATGCTAAGAGTTCCTCCTACTAGGCAGTAATAATAAGGAGTACTACCTGGAAGTTACACTACGCTGCTTGTTCGTAAATTTTTGACCTAAAACGACAACGTTATGATGTCTCAGCCTCCGTATTTGCCGGCCATGGCATGGAACTTCTTCCTGTTCCAAAAACTAAATTGCCGAGAACCTATTCGACAGCCACTAATTAACTAAGCATCCAATATAGCTGCAAATGTCATGATACATTAGGGGCAAGTGAATCAATACAACAAAAAAACTTGTAACAAATGGACGTCAAGCCCGCGAAGTTCAAAAATCTCTCGATTTTTTTATCAAACCATATCTTTCAAGCTTTTCGTATTTTTCGAATATATTTGGTATTCGTAAAGGTTATGTTATGTCCAAATTGAATTCATGCTTTCCCATTTCCCAGCATTTCAATATTTGGACTTTATCAAAACTTTATAAACGTCTTGTCCATTTTTTTGTAAGGCTAACTGCAAATTTCTAAACGTGCCAAGTTTGGCACGCGTGCCACATATTTGTGATCACTGCTATAGGATGACCTTAGAGTCGGCTTTCTCTGGAAATTGTTTACACGTCATTTCAAGGTTATTCAAAATCAAAGTCCAGCTTCTTCCGAACACATTTCAGGGGCTTTTTTAAAACAAGCTTAATCTCATCGGTAATCCAAGAAAAGTAATTATTAATATCAACGAAATCCTCAAATTAAGCTCAATTCTCAACCAAAATTGGATTTTTAACAATTTGCGAGATATTTAAAGAAATCTAATTTTTCTATTGAATCACTCACACACATAATAATGTGCTTAAATTAATTTGTATCCTACATTCGGATCCGCACGGTACAAAAATATCAAAATAAAAATAAAAAATGGAAAATCTCAAATCAAGAAAAATTCCATCTCGAATTTAAATTAATTTTATGAATATGAGCGTGTGTTTCTGTGTATTTGGTACCATATTATTAAGATTATTATTAAATTCCAACATCATCATCATCACAAAAAATGATGGTAAAGCAACGACAACAACAACAACAAATAAAAATAAAATATTCCAATTTCCACCATAAAATTGTGTATGATATGTTTTTAGCGTGCCTCAGTAGCTCCAGGGCAGCATGTAAAATGAAAAAAAAAAAAAAAACCGGCATGTGAATGAAAAATTATTGGATACATAATTTTTTTTATAGAGCACAGTTTTTTTCATCCTGGAAATCTTTTTTTATTTTTTTATGATTATTATTACTATTATTCGAACACTCTAAATCGAGAGATTGTTCGCCCTTCACCTGGAACAAAACAAGAAAAATAACAAAAACAACAGTACACAATAAAAAGTTTCATTTCTTTATGTTGTCGCGCATGTCTTATAATTTTAGGACAGTGTTGAAAATTCAAAAATTTTAGATTTTACTTTACATACAAATTTATCTTGAGTATCTGTATTCTGTATTAAATGTTCACAAATCAAAAAAAAAAAATTTTTTTTTTTTGAGTTTTTTTGAAAAATAAAATAAAAATTTATTTAGTTATTTTTAAATATGTATGTACAATAAATGCTCACTCTCTCGGAAAAGCTCTAGATTTATTTAGTTTAAGTTTTTTTTTTTTTGTTTGGGAGATATTAAAAAGTCCCGGTTCAAGCTTATTTTTATTTTCCCGTAAATTGAGCTATATTCGTCTCGTTTCATTACACGTGCTTTTATATAACGGCACACAAAACATAAATTTTTATATAGATATATACTGGATGCTGCACATATACAATCACACAAATAAAAATCCCAGGCATGCTCGGTTCTCGTGAAAATTCGTATATGATGGTGTGTACAAACTAAAAAATGTTGTCTGTATTCTATACTAAATGGGAGAAATTTATATATTACGGTATATTTTCCTTTTTCATCTCGATGTGATGTACATAATAAATGAGAAGAAAGCAGAAAAAAAAATGTTAAATTTAGAGTTCTCATCTCGGGTATTTAATATATCGAGGAAAATAAAAATTTCCCGACAAAGCACACCGATAAAATGGATAAAAAAAAATAATACCCCAGTTCAAAGTAGTTTTTTCAGTAGAGCGCTGACGTCACACGGGTAAAAATATGAACAATTTTTGATGGAAAGAAAATTCTGAAAGAATTTTTGTTTGAAGCCAAATTTAATTATATTTAAAATTAAATTTATTTAAAAATCTTAAACGCGCAAAGAAGCAAAAAATAAAGAAAACATTTAAAATTTCGGAAAAGTTTTGTTTGGTGCGGGTGTGCGTGTTGTGTGTATTGTGCAAAATTTTCATGAAAAGTTGCAAAGTGTTTTATTAGTTTGGAACTGAATAAGTTTTGTGGTGTGAAATTTTTTTTGTTTCCTTATTTGTTTATTACTAACATACATAATAATAAAAAATATTACATTGTTGTTTTATGATGTATTTTGAAAAATTAACGTAAAATTGTTTAGTCCATCGTAACAATTGAAAAATATTAAGTGACATTTGTCAATGTGAAAATTGTTATGTCAAACATTTTTTTTTTTTTGTTATTTAGATGAAGAGAAATAACAAAACAGGAATATTTTTTTATGTTCGGTTTAAAATTAGGAGCACAAAAAAATTAATCGGAAAATTTCCCAAAATACATTCTAAAATAATAATTAATCTGATTCTAAATTCCATTTATTATTATTCTTAATTATTATTTTGTTCAATAAATAAAAAATAGATTTTGTGTTGTGAAAGGAAAATTGTGTTCGGAAATATTTTTTTGCACTCACACACACATTTACATTTATTTATGTATGTACATACGTCCGTATATAAAGTGGCGCCACCACACCCATAAAATCTAAAGGAAATAAAACTAAATTTGTAAATTCTTAATTTAATACTGTGTGTGTGTTTGTATATTTTTCCGAGCTTTGATCGGAAAATTAAAAAAAAAAATATCTCATACATTTCCCTTTCATATTTAAAAACTGTTTTTTAAATATTAATTTTATTTGTTGTTTTTAAAAATATTTTGCAAGACGTCGGAGCAAAGTGAAAAAAATTATTTAACCAAAAAAAATATACTCTTACACGGAAAAAAGAGGAAATTTCTTATTTTATTTTGGTGTGTGTTACGTTTGTTTTTGTTTTGTTCTCTGTGAAAATATCGTTAAAAAAAAATTAAGTGGAAATTGTTAAGAAATAAATAAAAATAAAAAAATAGAAAACATCCTATAACATATAGTTCATCTTCATCATCATGGCTGATGAAAAAGGTGATGCCGAAAAAGGAAATGGTGAAACTCAATCAGCTAAGCCCGCCGCCAGTATATCCGCTAAGTCATCACCAGCTAAACCGACTCCGGTCGAAAACTCAGGTAGCTCACTTTATAACTATTATGTAATAGATTTTTTGATTTTTCATTTTTTTTGATTCGGTTTACTGCCCCAAAGTGCGCAGGAGTATATGTAGACAAAAAATTTACATTACACATTGCACACACAAACACAGTATGTATACCAAAAAAAATCGAAAGATCAGTGATCTCTTCATTGTTTCTAAAACTGTAAAACAAAACAAAAATTCCAGAAAAAAAATTTCCGACATATTATGGATATACTCGTTCATTGTGTATACATACTCCAAAAATATTTTATTTTACTATTGCATCCGGATACAAAAATTTAGCGATAACATTTTTTTTTCCGGTGTTCCGTTCATTTTATTTCTAAATACACTCGACTCGAGTAAATGCAATCAGTCGAAAAGTAATTACATGAAAAACAAATTTTGTTGTTGGTTTTTATTATTTAGGTGATGAGACGGAAAATTTGTGTCGGTTAAATTTTTGTTATTTTTTTTTATTTGGCATAATTTTGGATTTTAGTGCATTTACGTTGTACATAATGATACTTTTTTTTCTGTATTCTGTACACAAAATTTTCATAGCTGAAAACGAATAAAACGAGCTGGAATTTTTTATATCCATATTAGCAAAAAAAAAAAAAGACATAAAAAATTCCCCGGGAGCTGTCAAAAATGTATCCAAACTGTTTTTTGTTTGTTTTGTTTTGATAAAAATCTGCCATAAAAAATTTGTGTATGATAATTTTGTACATTACATTATGGTAATAAACATATCTATGCTTACAGAAAGTATATACGAGCACAGGGATTGTCCCAGGAGTGATAACTTTAAACTAGACAATTACATATAAAATTTTATTATCGCGTGAGTTCCCCCGAACTTCTATTAATTTTCCTTATTATGATCTTTTAGTGAACTATAACTTACAATTATTTTGAAAGTTGGCTTAAGTGATTTAAGAAATATGTTTTGTATTGTTAAATGAACTTGTTGCATTTTAATTTGTGAACTTCTCTAGGATTTGAACTCCTTTGTCTCGTTTTTTTCGATAAAGCTTTTTTCAGCTTTGTGTCCATAGATTTGGATTGAGGTCAACATGTCTATTAATTTATTCAGTTTGTACAGTTGTCTGTGATTTATGAGAGGCATTTTTGAAAATTTGTGAACCGCATTGAAATAATTTATCATACCGATAGAACTGATAAACTCATACATTTTTAAAAGCAAAATATTTCAACAAAAACAAAATTTCCTTTATTTGTTATTATTGTACATCCTGCCGTCTTTTTGTATGATGAAACACTGTTTTCTATTTTATGAGACTTTTTCACTGCGAATTAAAAAATAGCTGCATAAGAAATTAATTTGCAATGGTTCTGTATCAACTGGTCCCTATGTATGATATTTTCTTCATGAGGAGATTACTTAATCTCACCTTCTAGGCCAAGTTTGGTAAAAACTAGTTAAATACACCGAAGACTTAAATATTCTACTGGATTTTATTTTCATTTTATTTGAAGTTACTATTTCCGAAAAATTGTAAGCGAACTTACTTAATGCAGTTTCGAACTGATGAGCTTATGATTATGAAAAAATCAATCCTTCTCATCAGGCCGCGGCAACAGGACTGATTGTACCACAATTTACATTCTATCTAAACAGAATGTACTGTGCAAGTTGTATTAGCGAATTATACTAAAATAGGTAAACTCTCTTACAAATTTGTCTTCGTTAAATTCACACAGCTCTATTCCTGTGTAAGCAAATTTTATCAATTAACAATTTTTACTATAATTTGAATTAATTAATTAATTCGTGTAATTTTTAATATGCAAGCGATCCTAAGACCATTTTGATGTGTTTTACAGATAACACGTAGAAGTATGTTAGTATTTACGAACAATTATTTATCACCCCAAATATATACAGGTTTTCAATATTAAAGATTTTTATTTTATTTGAAGTTACTATTTCCGAAATTACACGCATATTAGAAATTACACGAATTAATTAATTAATTCAAATTAGCTAGAGTAAAAAATTGTTAATGGATTTTATTTTCCTTTTCTTCAGCAACAGAAAATATATTTATCATAATTTATTTTTTAAATGTACCGTTATCTAAGGAGTTATGAACAGATAAATCTGTGTTTATATTTTTGCCCCTAGATTGCACTGCCATAAAAATCTTAATATACCTACTCAAAACAGCATTTAGCCGTTAAACTAACAGCCTTTCAGAGAAATGTAGCGATATAGATCCATACGAAAAATAATAAATTTTCTTTGGAGCTGGATATTCCGACTCATTATCTCTGAGAAAATTGATAAACTTTGTTTGAAATTCATATACAGCTACTACATCTTGTGTCTGCTCTTCCGAGATTACTGCATAGGAAACTATGCTAATTTTACCGGTTGATGATTTGTAGTACGCCACGATTGGAAATAAAGTTGCTTGCTGTGTGTAATAATTCGCTGCTTGTATTTCATTTTGTGTTATAAAATTATAATTCTCCGGAAAACCCAAAATGACAATATATTCTCCAACTTGCATATAATTTTAGTGATATAATCGTGCTTACGGAGTGCTGCTAAACTAAACTTTGACTTTGACCAAATTTCCAAAATTTTATCAATTGAAGACGTGATATTTTCTAATTTGTACGTATTATAATCAGGCTTCCAATATCTGTATGTTACATCATCTACCTCCTCAGTTTCTGAAGCGGATTTTAGTTGTTTGAGGATACCATCGACCATCATATTACAGTTTTCACATTTTTCTTTAGTCCCACGTTAAGTTTTCACAGGATACTTTTTTTAAAAGCTCTCTCTCATTCGTAATATCACAAAGTAAAATTTTTGTAATAACTGGACATAACAAATTGTTGTTTTGATGAATTATAAATTCTGCAAATTTAGAGAATCCAATCTTTTGAGTTGAATTTTACTCAAAAAAATGCTGACATGCGTCAGATAAATTGCACAGAACAATTAATTTTTGCTTTTGAATCCGTTCACCATTAGTATCACGAACAAGTATCCAATCATTTGTTCCAGGAAGCTGTCGACTTCTATTAAATTCCTCAACTAAGGTAATTAGGTAGTTCTGAAGAAATTCCCGGCCTCTTTTTTCTTAATCCTGAAAAGCTGCCGTATCTTGACTCTTTGATTAAATTGTTTGATTTTATTACTATTTGTTTTGTTGCCTGGAACTTTTCCATAATTCTGGAGACTGACCAATGTTCAAGTATTAAAGAAAGCAGGAATACGCGATTTTCGTTTTTTTTTTTACCTAACACATTTTTTCAAGGATTACCCGCAAAACAATTTGAATTTTGTATAAACTAAAAAGCTAGTTGTTCAAAGAGAACGAATCGATTTCATGCATTTATGACACTTCCATTTTACCTAGTTTTGCTTGATTGGGGGGTTGGAATTTTTAGCGATTTTTGACTATTCAGGGAACTTGTTTGTCTTATATAACCGATATTTTCAACAATAACATAGATGGCTAAGGTTTTCGATTCACAAAAAGCCCCCGAGTTTAAAGTGACACTTTTCGGTTTTGTAGAATTATATGATCGGTGCAAAACTCCAAACAAACCCGAATCAAATTAGGATTGATGATTGTCGGAGTGTTAAAATTAGAGTTATTTAGGATGTTCTCTAAACGGGTCACCAATGCTAATCGAAAAACTTGGTATAATTCTAAATTACTACATGCCGATGCCACTATACTCAGTTAGGTGGTCGAAAATATTTTAGGTTTCGAAATTTGTAAACTCGAATAAGCTGTAATTAAAGAATACACTTGATCAATTGTAATATCGAGTTAAGTAAGTTTAGTTCTTCCACTGTCATAAAAGGAATTGAAAATTTTTAATTTTTTTATTTTTAAATTTTTGTGTTCCGATCATTGGTATTGTTAGCAAACTCTCTGTTGCAGAACTAGTTTTAATTAACTGGGCACTACTCCACAAAAAAAACTTATCAACTTTTCATTTTGCACTCTGAAAAGTGCAATGTCATTTATTATACAAATTAAAAGTGCAAAATGAAAACTTGTAATGTGCTAAGACTTCTTGAAGTGTGAATGATTTTCGCAAAGAAAAATTTCACCCGGCAAATACCTACTATAGATAATTTTATGATAGTTGTATGTTTGAAATGTATAGACGAAACATTTTATTTGGTGAAATTAAGAATATGAAAAATGTAGTTACATCATGGCTGCTATAATTTAATTAATTTTATTAAATAAATTGAGATTTGATTTGAGTATCAGTTGTGTTCTTTCACCTTACAATTAATTGCAGCGGTAAGCCTTTAACTAAATCCAAGTATATAAATAAGCAGGCCAGTGGTTGTCCCTCACAGGGCAGATGTGTTTCACAGAATCACCGTTTAAGAACTCAAAACCGTTTCACGTTCTGATTCACCATCTGTACCATTTGTGTTTATTATGGGTACAAAATAAAATTGGAACAAGAGGCTGATTTTTTACATAGACATTTGTACCACCCGTTTGTTCCACTTTGTAATTGAATAAAATCGCAAAATAGCCTGCGCAATATTTGAACAAATTGACACACACTTTACAGTAGCCAAATAATCTGAGTAGTACTGAGCTGATTATCTTATTGATTTGATCTAAGACTAAATCTATTTTTTTGGAAAAGGCTTTATTTAATCCATTAGACATCGATTGAAATTTCATAAATTACTCGTGGTAAAATTGTTTTGGTTGGTATTTTTTTTATGAATTCTGTGCTCAAAAGCGTAACGAAGCTTGCATCAATGCTAGATGTACCTACCCACTTACTGAACATAATTTTTCGGACCTACACAAAACGAGTTGTAATGATGCCAAATAAATATATCAATCGTAATTTTGAAGAATTTTCTTTTAGTTATTGAGTTACGCAATAAACACATCGTTCATTTAATTATACCCCAACCTATGTTGTATTTTAACCTTCACTCTGTGTATAGCTTACTATAACGTTGTCTGTGTATAGGGGCAATCTGACCCCATGGATAACTTCATATCATAGGGAAAGTAAATAAAAATTGTTTATTTTCTTATTAAATATTTCTATTTTTATTGAAAAAGTAATTGCATTCACAAAAAATCACTTTAATTAGTCAAATTTATGTTTTAACCAGATACGTCATCTGAAACCACTTAATGTTCATCTGAAAACATTTCCTATTTTTTAATGCATTCTATGCATAGATAGGATTTTGGTGTGGTTTGGGCAAGATAGCTCATAACAAAAATGACATCTTGTTCTGGATGTCATATCAGATAATCAAAGGGCGCAAATAAAATCGTGGTCGTTTTCTAAGGGTCTTAGCCGAGACTTTTTCGCCTGTTGATTCCCGTCTTGTTAGTAACACTATAACCTATTAGATCGATTGCTGTCCTTACATTTTTTTTAACCTTCGAGGGTTAGAGAGCTGGCTTGCACCAGTTGCATAACCAATCCTTTTAGAAACGATTTTCTTTAGGATAAAACTTTCAAGTATTAGGTTGTTATCAAAATTAAATTTTGAAGATTTTAGTTCTCGGGTTTTTTTTAATTCCTTACTTGTACTAAGCTCTTTGGGCAAATCATGTTTGATTTGTAAGATTGTTCCAATTAGTGTCGGTTTTTTTTCTGCAAAAGTTGCTCGGCTAAAGTACAAATAGTGAAAAAATTGTTCATAGTAATTGTTCTTCTTTTGTTGACGTGAAGTGCGGATATCAGATGGACTAAATTCAAGGCGTAATTAATCGAATGAAGCCTCCCTGGTTGCCCATCAACATACACTTCTGCGTTCAATGGGTAAGAGATCTTTGCGTCGCGTAGCCAAAATATTTTAATTCCATACTTCCCTGGTTTTGATGGTGCGTATTGTCGGGAAGAACATCTCCCTCGTGCTAGATCAATTGTTCATCAATAGTTAATTTTGATGACGGTTTATAAGGTTTTCGAATATTTGCCAGAACATTTTCCATACAGTTCAGAATGCTACCAATCTATCTGTTTTTAGCGGCTCCTGTCGGATATCATAGCTCGATAAAATGAACGGTCGTCCCAGTTCTTAAGAGCGCCAGCGTAAATTACAATGCAGGTCAATGCAAACTTTTCCACCGAATTAGTATCATACAAAGCTCGGTGCTTTTCTGTTAATTTATTATTCATTATATAAAACTACCGCGCTTTTCTATTGGTCTCAGCCACGATAATATTCACCAATATTTCTGTAATAGTTTTTTGGAAAGCTAGTAACTGAGTTATTAGATTTTTTGCTGTTTGCTCCGTGAAGCCTTCCATTTCCCGCAGTAGAAGAAAGTCGCATGTTCTGGTCACATTTGCAATATTTAGGCTCCACTTTCGGATACATTTTTTTATTTTGGACATAATACCATGTACCAGTAACCGCTTCTTCATCTTCAAAAGTGGCGGTTTCATCATTTCCCTGTTGATTTTCTCGATCATCAGCGCAAAGTTCAAAATTGTCATCATCATCAAAATTTATCTGCTCAATATGTTCATCCTCATCGTAATCACAGACGTTTATCGGCTCAGCATGTACAACTCTCGTCGCATTTCGAAAAATCCACTTCAATATTATCGTTCGCTATTTCCCCTTCATCTGATAGCCTCACTTACTAATTAACAAAAAAATGCAAAAATCATCACAGACATACTTTACAATACATTCATAAACATAAAAATTAAGTCATTTTTTGATTTATATAGAAAATAGTAGGTATCTACATGGAAATAGTTTGGAGTCATTTTGACCCCAGTACACAGAAATGCGCTTGGTTCATTTCAGACTATCGTAATTACCAAATTTACAAGTAATTTGGACCCGCTTTTCATTGTATTGCGTGTACAAGATATTAGTTGAGGCTTTCTTTTAGGGCATGAGCCATTCAAATAATAAATAACGCAGTTTTTTCATTTTAGAACCGACTGTGGTCAATTTGATCCCAATACACAGAGAGAAGGTTAATATACCAACCTGTTATTTCTCATAAAATTGTTAGTAACAAACGAAGAAGATATCTTATAATGTAGCCGTCGAAAATATTCGTCGAATTACAAAGTTAGGCCCCTATTTAAGTCGGTGCACTTTTTGAACAAACGACAAGAACGATGTTTTTCTTTTTCAACAAATCTTGAAACAAAATTGTTGAAATAGTTTAAAAACGCAAGTTTTTAATTTAACGATGGCGTGGCATTTACTAAAAATAAATTATAAAATTTTAAATATTTAGTTATATCAGAAAAAATGTCCGAGCAAGAAGGTCGAAAATGATTTGCAAACAAAGCTAGGTTTAGTCCGTCTTGAGACAGATTAAACAATTTCAGTTGCATGTCTAACAATAAGTAAAATAAAAATATTAATTTTAAATTATAATTGTGTGTCGATTTTAATTTATAAATTTCGTTTAATTCTATATTTAAAAAATGCGGTGCTATTCCAGCCGTGTCACGTTTACATAATATGTGTGACACATCGGTTTGTTATCAGATTTGAAACGCGTAAATACATAAAATCTAATCCAATTGGTGTCATAATCGCTTAAAAAAAATCCTGGATTGTGGTGGACGTTTTTCCCAATAAAATCTTTGATAACGAACGAGTTAAACTAAAAATTAAACGTCTAATTTTAAGTGAAAATGAATAACCATGAAAATTTACAATAATCTGAAATAATATTGCATTTAGGAATAATTTCACAAAATCGGGCAAAATCTCGACGAGAAATCTCTAAAACACAAAATAATCTCCAGAATATAGAATAATTCTCGAATGATCGTGAACAATCTAAAACAATTTTGAAAATTCCCTTGTTTGGATTCTGGGAAGAAAGAAATTAAAATTTAATTTAAAATTATTTCAAGGCCAAAATCTTTTTAAAAATTATAACCTATTTAAAATATGAACAACTTTTCTGAGCAGATGTATACCGTGAGTTCATTTGGAAAATTTCCACCCGAATTATCTCGGAAACCAAGCGTTTCTCAAAAATCCATACAAAAGTTCTTTTGTTATTATTATTTGTTCCATATTTTGAGATTATCTGAAAGGTTATTTCAAGGTCAAACAAGTTTCTTGAATAAGAACCTATTTTTTTAAGCAGCGGAAATTTACCATTTTTTTAATGTATAAGTGTATGCCTTTCAGTAGTCGTCCTAGCTATAAAGTTAGGCTTAAAATATTTGAACTTCAATCGCTTGATACCAGAAAAATTTCTGCTTGATGAAACGTTCCTTTATAAATTAATTAACAACTTGTGCGAAGCGTCCTCGTTATCATGTCTGAATTTCTATGCACCCTTTTATAGAGTTAGCAGCGCAATGTTATTTATTCCGACCTTTTCAAGAACCAATCTTGGCTTTGCGAACCCTTTATCAAGATTACAGTCAAATCATAATGAATTTTTCTTTGATTGTGATTTATTTTTGCTTTCACTAAGTCAGTTTAGATCTTCGATCCTCAGCACTGTTTCATCGTTTGGTTCTTAATCGCGGGTTTGGTGGATGTCCAATATATGTACATATGTGTGCTTTTACATGAGTTGGATCTACTGTTTTTTATTGAAGGTTTATGTGGAGGCATATACGTACACTTTTGTTAATTTCTGTTTTATTAGATTATTATTAATATTGTAATTGTATTTGATTAAGTTTTTGTTTTCTAAAATTGATTTATTATAAAACTTTTTTGTGCTATGTAGCGGCAGCGCATAATTGGACTTTTGCCTGTCCGCTGCCCAATTTTTGGAATATTAAAAAATAAAAATAAAATAAAAAAATAAGATATAAAAGAAGTTGGCCATTTGTAGCAAAACACTGGTTTACGAACGACTTCCTATCTCATCTTTTGTTTTCTAAAGTAACGCGTTTATTAGTCATCGAATAATTTTAATTGTATAAAACATATTTATATTGGACGTTTCACGTCAAGTGGACTCCTCCCCTGGCCTCTGTCCATGGCCAACCGAAGCACTCCGCGATCGATAGCTATGAGGAAGCGCGCCAAATGACCGATTTTATTAATTGAAGAGTATTTTGTTTGTTTCAATAATGTGAGTAAATCGAAGGAGATTGACTAGCTTACAGCGGTGTTCAATGAAATAGGAACTCTAAGATTTTTTTTGCAAATTCTTCATTAACTAAAACACTTTTGATCAACAGTTAATATTAAAATTCATTTTCAGCCTTATTTGTGTATGATTAAACCTAATATGCATCTTTTATTGAATAGTATTAGCCTTGTGACCTTCTTCTTGAACCATTTCCCGGTATCGGTCCACCCATCGAGCTCACCAGCCCCTGGCATTTGTGTGAACGGTCATTTATTCCAAATTCGACAAATCTGAATTTCAAAATTTCTGTTTATTTTTGTGTTTCTCATTATAATTAGCTACTTTTACTCGATTCCAAAAATTTTCGATCAGATTCAGATCAGGCGACTGATCTCCCTATTGTAATTTACTTAAATAATCCCATCGTTTGCTGTCATTAAGGTATGGTCGGCCTACTGGACACTTTTATTGTCCGAGCTGAAATGAAACATTCTTCTGTCTCTGCTAACGAATTAAAGAAGTTCTTAAATCTTAATTATTTAGAAGGCGTCATTCGCAGAGTTATTCTAAGAGTGCCCTATTTCATTGAATACCACTGTATATCCGAGATACAACCGATTTATGTAGGATTACGTAGGATTAGCACCTTAGAACTTTTAAAAAATCAAAAAACAATTTTTTCATTTTGTTATAGTTTAATATATTAGGAAAAGTTTGGAAGCCAAATTCGATTTTTTGAAAAAAAATATAATTTTCTGATTTTAATCTTAAAGAGCTTAAAACTTTAAACGCGTTTTTCTCAAAATGACATTTTTGAACCTTTTGAACCTGGCGTTGCGAGGATCTCCATATCTACTTGAAATTTGGAGAGAATGTTCAGGACACTTGATTCTTTGGAAGTGCCTGTTGTTACAAATAAATGGTAATTTTCCGGTTGTTCCAATTATGTAAATTAATTGTAAGGAAGAAATTGTAATTGAACGGTTTTATTTCATTACTTATGTCATACGTAATTTCAAAATATTTACACTATATTTGTTTGACCAGTTGTACCTTATAATTTGTAAATAAAGAGGTAATAGAACATATAGATTGATTGGGAATGCCGGAAGTGGACAAAAAGAGGGGATGACGCTTTGGAAAATTGAGACGAGGCGGATCAGCGAGACAGCTGAAAAAGAATAATAATTGAAAATTAAATAAATAACTATAATAAATAAAATAAATTTGGATTAACAAATAACTATTGAATAATAATAATAATAATAATAGTAATTAATAATAAAAAAAGGTTAAATAAAGTGCCAATTAGCTTAATAAAATAACTAAAAACATTTTAGTGAGAACAAAAAAAGACAAAATGTCGAACATGACAAAAACAGTGGGGTGTGAGAAAAAAAAAATAAATAAAAATTAAACTCAAATTATATTAACTAAATGTAAAACTACTAAAATAAAAACGAACTAATATAAACCAATAAATAAGTTCCAAGAAAACAATAAATAATACGTTAAAACTAATAGTAAATCTTCTAATATAAACAAATTAAAACGGAATTAAATTAATTCATTCTGAAGAATTTCTTAAGAATCCGCAACGACGGGAAATAAATCATTCATCGGTATCAGATCTGCAACGCGGCGAATGGATTAACGTAGGAGCTCTTTTAGTTTTAAGTTATAATTTAAGTTGGGGAAAATTAAAATTTAAATGGTGATGGGTTGCAGTTCTTTTATTAATTAATAAAACCATTTTGTACATAGTAAAATATTTTGGGATTCAAGTGTTTTTTTTGTGTTTTTTTTGTACATTTTCTCTCGGTGTTAATAAATATTTTTTTTCTGTATAAGATGATTGCCTAACTTAAGTTATACGTGGTTCTACTGGTGATTAGTGACGTGATTTGGGTTGCAGACATCTTTTTATTTTATTAAATATAATGCAGCAAAAACAAGCTTTCCTGAGGTCCACAAAGAACCACCCCTCAACACCACTGATTCTAGCCGGCTGAGAAATGCTGCGTGGAACAACCTTTCGGAAAGTCTGCAACAAGTTGGATAATTCTTTAACTTGTTACAGTGGCGCCCAAATATCGAGCTGTCGAAATAATAAATTGTGAATTGTGAGAGAATGTATTAATATTGATTGTTTTAACTTGGAATAATTTTTTTTCATAAATGTATTCATCATTCAAATGTGCATAAATTCTGTCCAAGGACATTGTGATTTTTTTTTGCTTACATATATTTTAATGGTGAATTTCATTAAAGAATTTAGCTAAACGGTGTTTTCTTACAGGTTATTTATTTTTTTGTGTCATAGAGTTGTAACAGTATTGATTCCATTATATAGTTGTAATGTTTAAATTTAATTTTGAATTCAATTCTTAGATACAACTCTATATTTCATTTTGCATATTTTTTTTTATTATCAAAAGCTATCACGCCATAAGCTTTCCGTATGTACATACGTTAAGAATTTTTATTTTTGTTCGAAGGCTTATGACGACGCGTTGATCAGTATTTTATTAATTCATTTTTTTTGTTGTTTCCCTCAAACATTTATCCGTTATCGAACGTTAAGATTTTATTTAAATCTGGATGATTAATGTATCAGTGAGAGCAACAACAAGCGGTCAACTTATTTGTTTTTCAAATTCACGTCCTATTTTTTTTTAGTATCATCCAAGGTAAAACAATACAATATCTCACTCGATAGTAGTATATCAGCTGATTTGAAGTGCTGTGAATTGAATCGTGTTGCGACGTCACTAGTGGAACCAGTATTCTCCGATTTAAATATTAATAACTATAAACATATTAATAATTAATTTAATTAAGTATATGATATTTTCTTTTCTTATATTTTTCTTTGAGATTTTCTTTTGATTTTATTTTATTAATCAATTTTGTTTTTTTTAAATTTTCTTTTAAAGTTATATACAATATTTACCAAATTAAATATTGAAGTTGCGTAATTTCTAAATTATTCATTTGCCTGGCTAAGCGCGAGGAAATATTTTTACTTCCGTGTATTCAGTAATAAAGGTTGTAAAGCTCTCATCGAATTAAGTTTTATTTAGATAATAAATTTCGATTAGGATAATCTGAAATATAATCGTTAGATTTGTAGGGTACATTTTTTTTTACATGGTAAATTGGGTTCGGGTTTATTTAGTTTATTTGTATTTAGTGATAGAACCTTAATGAATTTTAAAAATTAATATTTTGTTGAATTTACTTTACTTAATTAATTCATAGATAGTTTTCATAAAATACGAAGATCATGGATCCTACACTTTTGAGCACTGATGAACTTGAAATCGAGTGTTTGATACGAAATATTTCGGGATCGGTACTTGAACAACTGGAGCAGTTAAATGCTGTTTTCAAATTAGAAAAGGAAGGGAAAGTGGCTGTGCCAGAAAAAATGCACGCGACTGCCCGAAAATCCCCTCAGCGGGAACTAAATATTTGCTCCGAGAAGCTCAGAAATCTCAAACCGCAGGTACAAGAAATTCCCAACCTTAATATTGATGAACGAAGCAAGAAACTTGCAATTGTGAGTAGTCGAATTTTGCATGTAAGTGCACGACTACAACGTATCACTAATACATCTCCCAAGTGTAAGAAACCCGCACAGACATTGTTACTCGCATGCGAAAAGGTTTTAGAGGTAATACAATCATTACTAGAATCTCAAATCTCGGTAGATGATTTCGAGAAATCGGTTTCTGATGCAATACCTAAAAGCAATATTGGTTCGTCGCAGGATTGCTTTCCATCTGAAAATTCCGACACCTCCGAAAGCTCCGAAAGCGAGGAATCTGAAATAACCACTAGACTAAATACAAATGTACTAAGTTCCTCGGGTCAAGATTATTTAAAACAACAACCGGCGTTACCTATCCCGACCAATTTAACCATAGAAGAATTCGAGAATTTAAAGGAGATAGTCAGCAAACTAACCATTGGTAACAATGTTGGCGAATCCCAAGATAACCAAAATAGTGATGCTATCAATGGTGACAAACGCACAAGTATGAGCACTCCTCAAAACCACACTACATTGAAACATGTTCCACCCCGGGCCATTAACTCAAATAGGCAAGGAGTTGCCCAGCTCGCGCCCGTTCCTGATTTGGGTTTAAACTTCAATCCAACCAATGGTGGTAAAGTCGATGGCTCAATACTAGGTATTCACAAGTGGAATATTACGTTCGATGGGTCACCAAGTGGACCAGCTGTTGAGCGGTTTTTGTACCGAGTTGAACGTTTGGCCATCGCTAACAAAATCTCGGCAGAAAGACTCGTTAATGATTTATACTTATTGTTAAGGAAAAGTGCACTGGAGTGGTATTGGTCCTTTCTAGAGCGCCGAGGTAATGTCAGCTGGGTAGAGTTAAAGCAAGACCTATTAGGAAGATTTAAAGATCGTAGAACGGATGCCGAAATCAGGCAACTTATTAATTCCATAAGACAGAAGTATAATGAAAGTTTTATGGATTTTTATACAAGGGTAATAGACTCGACTCTACCCCTCAGTACGCCGCTCCCTGATGCCGACCTTTATTTTATATTACGACGGAACATGAACAGTGCCCTTCAGTATAAGATTGCTGGACGACAGATAGTCTCTGTATCAGAGTTGGTTCACCAATGTGTTGATATAGAGGACACATGGAAGAGGTTGGGTAGTGAAAAACAGGAGAGACATGTAGCTTTTCGTCAAGTTCATGAAGTAATCCACGACAATCCTCATTATAGTGATAATAATGTTCAAAAGCAAAATCCTGGGGGGGCTAAATTAGCAAAATCCTGGGGGGATTATTTTAGGCCATCTGGTTATGCACCGATTGAGGAAGCCAGATATACCACTGCACAAGATGGTCCAGGTAACGCGGGGAATCCTTTTAGAGATAATAGTAATAACGACTATTATAATGAAGTAAGCGCCATAGGTGTAGTGAATCAAGCTATTAATCATCAGTCATCTTATTCGAATCGATTTCAACCAACATCCACCCAAGATACCAATAATTGGCGAAATCCTAACATGGCAAGACATTGTTATGGTTGTGGTGCACCCAACGTTATCAAACCGAATTGTCAGTTTTGCAATTCTTCATATTCGGGAAACAATCGACGGGGGATGAGCACACCTGGAGTCCAGCCTCCTCCGATATTAGAAGCAACCAGGACACAAACCGAGGATGCCGCCTCGAACACATGCCCGGAACTTTTCAGACATTAACTTTTTCTGCAGTTGAAGCGAGTCCTGCTTACTCCGACATACAAAATTCTACCACACCAAATATTTATAAACCCAACTATCATTCCACAAACCCCTTTGCTCATTCTGTCACAGCTAATTCATCATCTAGCTCGAATCAAAAATTATTTAGTCCTAAACAAATTTCAAGTAGTGATGCCCTAACATTACAGTCTAAACGAACACAAACTGTTTCTGACATGTCTCAATTAAAATCCCAACATAGGAATGTTCAATATTGGATGCTGCGGAATACCTTAAAGAAAATGATATGCGAATCAGTTGTTAATATGACGGATAATGATAAACGACCATATGCAAAAGTATTGATTGCTGGAATACCATACACAGGCTTATTAGACAGTGGTGCGAATATTAGCGTCCTTGGGGCCGGTTCAGAATTTTTTTTGGAACAGTCGGGTATCAAAATTCACTATCTGCCCTCCATTTTGAAAACCGCAAGTGGTGAGAAGCAAAGGGTAATTGGGCATTCAATATTACCAGTATCTTACCAAGGTAAGACTAAACGCTTGCGTTTTCATATCGCTCCAGGGTTAATCCAACCGCTTTATCTCGGGATTGATTTCTGGAACTTGTTTGGATTGGCTCCAGCAGTCGTAGGTTCCTTGGATATAGAAAAAACAACTTTAGCAGCAGGTAATCGTCACCAGCTATCTCATGAACACGAGTCTCAGTTAGAACAGATAGTTGAATCATTTCCGTGCTCCATTAAGAACGGGTTAGGTAAAACGAGCTTAATTACTCACGTAATCGATGTTGGTGGTACAAAACCGGTTAAACAGCGATACTATCCCGTTTCCCCAGCTGTCCAAGCAGAGATTTATGCGGAGTTGGATAGAATGCTGCAGTCGGGGGTGATAGAGGAAAGTCAGAGCTCATGGTCCTCACCGATCGCCGTTGTCCGTAAGGGGAGTGGTAAGGTGAGGCTATGTCTCGATGCCCGGAAGGTTAACGAAGTCACCATTAAAGACGCATATCCGCTGCCACAGATTGAGGGATTACTAAGTCGGCTTGATCAGACCAAATACATTTCATCAATCGACTTAAAAGATGCCTTTTGGCAAATCCCTCTTGATGTGGCATCGCGTGATAAAACTGCGTTCACCGTTCCGGGCCGCCCCCTCTATCACTTCACGGTCATGCCGTTCGGTCTATGCAATGCCCCTCAGTCATTGTGTAGACTGATGCATAAAGTGATTCCGTACCATTTGCATGACCGGGTCTTTGTTTATTTAGACGACTTGCTCATCGTTTCAGCAGAACTAGAAGAACATTTCTCTCTCTTAACTGAGGTTGCTAGGTTATTAAAGCTAGCAAACCTTACAATTAACGTTGAAAAGAGCAAGTTCGTCTTAACAGAGACAAAGTACCTGGGTCATGTAATTGGTAACGGAATCATCCGTATGGACCCCGACAAAGTGCAGGCGGTTGAAGACTATCCAACTCCTCAAACAATCAAACAATTACGGTCATTTTTGGGTTTAGCGGGATGGTATCAGCGGTTTATATCTGGTTACGCTTCCATTACAGCCCCTTTAACGGACTTGCTGAAGAAAAACCAAAAATTGGTGTGGAATGAGTCAGCGAACGAGGCATTCCTAAAACTCAAAGCAGCGTTAACTTCTGCTCCCGTATTACAAAATGCAGATTTTCAACGGCCCTTTTTCATACAATGTGATGCCAGTTCAAGGGGAATCGGGAGCGTATTGTTCCAAAGATCAGAGGACGGAAGTGAACATCCCATTGCCTACTACAGCCATAAGCTGAATCCTGCTCAACGTAAGTATAGCGTAACCGAGTTGGAATGTCTAGCTGCGGTACTCAGCGTAAAAAAATTTAGACCGTATGTGGAGGGTTACACTTTCACCATCATCACCGATCATTCTAGCTTGAAATGGTTGATGGATCAGCGAGATTTATCTGGAAGACTGGCGAGGTGGAGCCTTCAACTACAACGTTTCGATTTTTGTATTGAATACCGAAAAGGTTCACAAAACGTTGTTCCTGATGCGTTATCCAGAATGGATATCGAAGAGATTACTAAGCAGAATGGGGATGATGATGGTGGGGGTGTACCGCCTTTGCATGTGGATCTGGACTCAAACGCCTTTCTCGACCTTGCTTACGTTGGCAGGGTTCAGGCTCTTGCGGATAACCCTACGGCTAAAACTAATTTTAAACAAGTGGATGGTAAATTATACATTTGTCCCAATGGTGATATTAGTTCCATGAATGACATTTCGGCTTGGAAACTTGTGGTACCTGATTCCTTGGTTCCTTCATTATTGTTACAAGCACATAACTCACCCACTGCAGCCCATTTGGGACAGGCGAAGACTCTTGAATTGTTACAAAGGCAATTTTACTGGGCAACTATGGCACGCGATGTAAGGAATTACATAAAAACTTGCGAAACTTGTAAACAGGTTAAAGCCACAAACTATATTACTCAGCCTGAAATGGGGAAGTTCGTGGAGGTGCACCGACCATTTCAAAAATTGTTTATGGACTTTTTAGGACCTTATCCGCGTAGTCGTCTTGGGAATACATTTATTTTAATTATTCTCGATCAGTATACCAAATTTGTCCTCTTAGAACCACTAAAATCAGCTACCGCAAACCAGGTGGTAAACTTTTTGAAAAAGCGTATATTTTCTGTTTTTGGTGTTCCAGAAGTCATCACTACAGATAACGGACCTCAATTTAGATCAAACCTTCTCGCTGATTTATTGGATCACTATGGGATTAAACACCAATTCACTCCCATTTATTCACCGCAATCGAACGCGTCTGAGAGGGTTAACCGAACGATACTCGCGGCCATTCGTTCATACGTGAAGGACGATCATAAGAAATGGGACGTTCACTTAGACGAAATCAGTTCGGCATTACGAAACTCCGTGCACAGTTCTACAAATTTCTCCCCTTATTTTCTTACTTTCGGACAGCACATGGTAAATCATGGTTCTTGCTACAAACTTATGAGGGATTTAAATCTGTTAAGCGACAAGCAAGCTTCGGTCATGGATGTTACCAATCGTCTTTCAGCTGCACAAGAACTAGTTTTGTCTCATCTGTATAACGCTTACCAAAGGAATATCACAACGTATAATCTGCGAAGTAAGCGAAGAAATTTTGAGCCTGGGCAAAATGTTTTTGTTAGGAACTTTGTACAAAGCAACGCGGCTGCAAATTTTTCAGCCAAACTTGCACCTAAATTCGTAAAAGGGCAAATAATTCGAAAAATAGGTAGCGTATCTTATGAAATTGCGGACACTAAAGGACAGTCGATTGGTGTATTTCATGCAAAAGATATACGATGAGTTTTTTTTACTACTCAACTCTTTACTTTCTTTACTACATACTGGTAACTTATGAATAATATAGATAATTACAACTTGTTGGTTATTTTTTTTTTAAATAAACAGGGGGAAAAAAAAAAACAATACATACTTTTAGATTCGGATTCGTTTTCTTAATTAATACTTTAGTTGATTACTATTAACCATAAAATATCATATACTTAGTGTAAAATGCCCGGCTTGAGACATCTCAAGGGTGCTGGGTCTGCCCCACGATTTGTTACAAATAAATGGTAATTTTCCGGTTGTTCCAATTATGTAAATTAATTGTAAGGAAGAAATTGTAATTGAACGGTTTTATTTCATTACTTATGTCATACGTAATTTCAAAATATTTACACTATATTTGTTTGACCAGTTGTACCTTATAATTTGTAAATAAAGAGGTAATAGAACATATAGATTGATTGGGAATGCCGGAAGTGGACAAAAAGAGGGGATGACGCTTTGGAAAATTGAGACGAGGCGGATCAGCGAGACAGCTGAAAAAGAATAATAATTGAAAATTAAATAAATAACTATAATAAATAAAATAAATTTGGATTAACAAATAACTATTGAATAATAATAATAATAATAATAGTAATTAATAATAAAAAAAGGTTAAATAAAGTGCCAATTAGCTTAATAAAATAACTAAAAACATTTTAGTGAGAACAAAAAAAGACAAAATGTCGAACATGACAAAAACAGTGGGGTGTGAGAAAAAAAAAATAAATAAAAATTAAACTCAAATTATATTAACTAAATGTAAAACTACTAAAATAAAAACGAACTAATATAAACCAATAAATAAGTTCCAAGAAAACAATAAATAATACGTTAAAACTAATAGTAAATCTTCTAATATAAACAAATTAAAACGGAATTAAATTAATTCATTCTGAAGAATTTCTTAAGAATCCGCAACGACGGGAAATAAATCATTCATCGGTATCAGATCTGCAACGCGGCGAATGGATTAACGTAGGAGCTCTTTTAGTTTTAAGTTATAATTTAAGTTGGGGAAAATTAAAATTTAAATGGTGATGGGTTGCAGTTCTTTTATTAATTAATAAAACCATTTTGTACATAGTAAAATATTTTGGGATTCAAGTGTTTTTTTTGTGTTTTTTTTGTACATTTTCTCTCGGTGTTAATAAATATTTTTTTTCTGTATAAGATGATTGCCTAACTTAAGTTATACGTGGTTCTACTGGTGATTAGTGACGTGATTTGGGTTGCAGACATCTTTTTATTTTATTAAATATAATGCAGCAAAAACAAGCTTTCCTGAGGTCCACAAAGAACCACCCCTCAACACCACTGATTCTAGCCGGCTGAGAAATGCTGCGTGGAACAACCTTTCGGAAAGTCTGCAACAAGTTGGATAATTCTTTAACTTGTTACACTGTGATTTTTTTTTTTTGATATTTTCAAAATTCGATTTTTTATATCGTTTTAATCTCAAAATGTTTACCGAAAAACGAGATTTGTTTTAAAATATACGCTATTCATTGTAAAATGTATACATATATCGAAAAATCCCTAGATACTAGGTGATACTAGGTGAACTGTGATTACCACAGGTATACTACTTTTTTTGTTCCAGGATGCACCAGTTCTGAGATCAGCGCAACGCCGATTTTTGTTTCTTTTTTAATTAACTCATTTTTAACGATGCTATTATGATAAAAAATAGAAAATAATTTTTTTTTGTAATCTTGAATGATTAATTAATAAAAGTGTATAAAATTTTTTTTTTGTAAAATTCATCGTTTACTAGAGAAAAATTCATGAAATCGACCTAGAATTTCGGGCTTCATGGTGGCTCCCCCTTAAGTGAAACGAAAATTTTCAAATTAAAAAATCAACACATCACTCATGGCCATGGTTTCTTTGATTTAAATCGAATGATTTAATCAGATTTAAATCACTTCAAGTAAATCGAGTGATAATAAATTTAATTAAAAAAATTTTTTTTTTGGTTTTAGTATTTTTAGTGAACATTACACGATTATTATTAATGTCATTACCGATAACATAATTAGTTATTGTGCACGTTTGGAAAATAATGAAGGAGTAATAACACAAAATTTCTGGAGGTAGGTGATGATATTTTTATTGATCGTGTAAAGTTCACTTTTATGTTAAGTTACAACGTTCATATTATAGAGCCAACCAGCCAGTCAGTTCAACAACTTTAAGTTAAAATGCGATATATTCAAATGTATGTTACTGATCTATAACAACGTTTAGTTGAGTTTTTGTAATTTAGCTTTCCATAGTTATCAAGTTCTGTTAAGCAATTTTTGGCTAATAATATCCAGCGCATCGTAAAAATCCTTACAAAATGTTTGACATATCGGCCATCGATTCCGTAACAGCTGACAAACACAGTATTAAAATTGTAATGTGAACTGAACGAAATTTTCTTAAAGATTTGTTGGTGAGTAATGCAGTCCCTGGATATTGAATTAGAGCGACCTTCTGATTTTGGTATTTTTTCAAATTTATCAGAAGCAATCCTAAATAATCTTAATAATATAATGGTTTTATTTAATGGAATAGTAGGTATTTACATCCCAATCAAAAAATGTTATAAATTTTAATTCTAGGAAAAATTACAGTTAATTTAGTTTTTCACAAATTTATTTATGCACGGAATTTTTTTTTCGAAATTTAACGAATTTAACGAATTGTCTGAATATTATGAAAATGTTTCGGCTTTTTTTAGTCAATATATTAATTGTAAATGACATTCACTGTATTTTCGATTTGGTAAATCAGAAAAATACCAGAGGCACTTATAATATATCCACCAATCAAAGTAGAAATATTATCCCCTCCCCCTTTTCTTTCCCGCAGAGTCAATGCAGCGTGTATCAACTCTCAAAAATTAGAAATCTCTTTGAGTTCTTGTGGTGGTAATTCGATTTCGTACAGAAAAAGTAAGGTCTGCTCTTCAGGTAGCTACGACCGAACTACAAAAATTCAACTCTCGCTTTATACATTATATATAAAACCAGAGTGTATCGACTTAGTGAATTATATTCAACTAAATCAAACAGGTAGGTATTTACAAAACCCAAGGACATTTTTTTGTGCAATATGGAAACAAAATGGTAAATCAATTAAATTTCAAATTATTTTTGGTTAATTAAATTGTGATTTAGTCACTTATGTTTACTGTGCACTTGGTCAGTTTTTGTTGCGCCTTGGCAACATCTCGCATGTTGTTCAAACATTTGTTGATAAAATCGCCTAGAAACTTATCCCACTCAGTTTTCTTAGCACTCTGCTACATATTTTTGGTGTTTCTAGATCGTGAATGATTTTCATTTTAATTTAACCCGCTGGAACTTTAAATCGAACCCATGCCCTGGCCGAGACCACAAATTATGTTCAAGATATTTCATTAATTTCATAGAAATGGCTGTTCTTATCTACAAGTGAATTATTGAGCTGAAGAGCTAATTGAGGACCGACTATCTTATCATCACCCTAGAATGTTACCTCATTCAATAAACCGAAATTGAAATAGTAAGGCTTCGAACAGTTCTAGTTTACAGGGCATACACACAAAAGGAATATGATCTATCGTCAGGAAACAAAACGTGAACGGCATCATTATCTCGCCCGTTGACATTTGGAGGACTGTTTTATGCCCAAATTAACACGTTTTTGTCTTAATTCTAAAATAGTGGAAATATTTTTATTATAACATAAACATCGAGTATCAATTATTGTGGATACTGCTTCGACTATTCAAGGACAATGTTTAATTTTGGTTTATTGAATGAGGCAACATTCCTAGTTGACGATAAATACCCGGTCCTCAATTTACTGTTCAGCACAATGATGCTCCCATGCATAAAATAAGTCATTGCCGTAAAATTATTTAAAAATCTCGAATATAATTAGTGGTCTTGGCCAGGGCAAGGTTTCGATTTAAACTTGCAGAGGCTTAAATTAAAGCGGCAAATATTCACGATCTAACAAGACCAAAAATATGTAGCAGAGTGCCAAGAAAACCGAGTGGGATAAGTTTCTAGGCGATTTTATCAACAAATTTTTGAACGGCATACAAGATGTTATCAAGGCGTAATAAAAACAGATGAAGTGCACACAAAACATAAGAGATTAAATCACAATTTAATTACCCAAAAATAATTTGAAATTTAATTGATTTACCGTTTTGTTTCCATATTGCACAAAAAAATGTCCGTGCATAAATAATTTGGTGAAAAACTAAATTAACTGCTATTTTTCATAGAATTAAAATTTAAAACATTTTTTGATTGGAATGTAAATACCTACTATTCCATTAAATAAAACCATTATATTATTAAGATTGTTTAGGATTGCTTCTGATAAATTTGAAAAAATACCAAAATTAGAAGGTGGCTCTAATTCAATTGCTAGGGACTGTATGCACTTTCTTATGACACATTCCTACTTAAAGTTGTTACTGACTCGCTGGTTCCCCCATAAATTCGGTCTTTTTCTACTATGCCGAGTTCAGTTTTTTTTGCCCAAATTTAGATTTTTTTGGTCACTCAAAAACGACTTAAGATTTTTTACTGATTCGCAGATTATGCTTTATACATTATATTTTCTTCATTTCCCAATTCAAAAACATTTTAGTCTATCGCCAATCCTTTAGATAAAATTTACAGTAACTGTTGCCAAAATACCGAATACGTGATTAATTGGAAAAAATTTGAAAACGTTATTTTTTTCACAATCACTTGGTAACATACAGCGCTTCCAACCCCTTAAAGGTTAGAAAATGAGCGATTTCCTTGGATACATTGCAAGCGATCAGTAATAGTAAAAAAGGGGTTAGTAATGAGACGTAATCGGACAGTAATGAAAGCATTACTAACCCATGGGGACCACTGTCAATTGTTCGGCGTCTACTAACTGTTGAAAAGTAACATTCCCGTCTTGAAAACTAGTTCACCTCGAGCCTACGCCTCGGTAAACTAAACAACTTTCGACAGGAATGGAATACTTTCCGCTTCGGTATGTAATCTACTATTACAAAATTTGAATTTGATTCCAAAAAAATGTTTTTAAAATCGATATAGAAATAAAATCTGTAAATAATTCAGATTTTTTTGATTTAAATCGTATTTAAATAAAAATATCGATTATTTGGATTTTTTTTAATAAAAATCAGATAAAATACAAACCCTGCCATGGCTCAACCTAAAATTGATTTCCAGTGTAAGATTATGGCAATGCCCAGGTTCAAAAGATCAACCGCCGTGAAAAGTATGGGAAGCCTCGACATTCTATCGAACTTCCAATTAACAGTTTAAAAATTGTTGATGCTGTCTGACCTAACAGATGTTAAACTATAGCTGTACTAGGCTATGTACCTGTACGTTTATTAGGGCTATTACATTCCCGTAGTTCACCTTCGTCATTAATTCAGATATTCATATTGAATATTTTTAATATCAATACCTTAAAGCACACAAGTGATATCAGTCTCTACATTCGAAATTATTTGGAATTTTCACTTAATGTTATTTTAAATTTTTACTCAAAGTCCTTTTGGAAACAGTGTTCCAAAAGACTATAGCACCCAAAAATCAGAACCATGCACAAAAAATCTTTTATTTTGCAGTGCGAGGTGGCATGCACAAAAGATCTTTTAGGTCGCAGTGCGAGGTGGCTTGAACGCCCACATGGCCCTCCAGTAATAATAATAATAATGTGCCGTCGTTCGTTGAATCTATCTATTAAAAAACTTTCATTTTTGAGTTTAGAGTCAGTCGAGTAAATTTATTTCTCTAATAAAAAATTTGTTTTAAATGAATAGGATTTTTTAAATTCTAACAGTGGCTAAATATTCCAAAAAGTAGATACACTATTGGTTTCCTCTCGAGAAAACGAGAATTTTGTTTCCCGAGCTGGGATGAAAACTCCCCTGTAAACATAGAAACGGTTCTCAGCACGTGGGAATACCGTTTAATATTTCAGTTGTTACCGCGTTACAGGTTACCACGTTGTGATAACTACAAATTTTACAAATCTACCTAATAAAATGTGTGTCATGTTTTCGCAATTGGTATCGAAATGAATTAGTCATATCATAGATTTTTAACCCAAAAAATTAATCCACCCATACTTACTGACGGAGAAGTCTCTGTAGTATTAGTGACAAAATTAATAGCTGAACAACATTATTTATGAAATAAATTATGGTGAACGCCATTTTTTTATTATTTTGATTTTGATAATAATTTTAAATTGTTCGGTCAAACTTAGTATTCACGACAACCATGAATTTAAACGAAAAATTATTTCTTAATCCAATGATGTCAGATCATGGTTTAAACTTATTTTTATTTGTTTAAATGCGATTTTGTTACTTTAACGGACACGATAACGAATTTAAAAAAAAAAAACGCTTTATTATTTGTTATTCAGAATGTTGTCCACTTTTACCCCTTCAATATAATATTTTCAGTACCGGGCACCCTGTATTCGTAAAGAATGCATTCCATTTTTTTTTCTAAAATGTTTTATTTCTCGAAAAGTAAAGGCGGGTTTTGAGTTGCAGTCGTTCGTTCTGAATTTTTTTTTAATCCAATCAAAGGAATACGAACGAAAACTAACGTCATTTTCAAGGAATACGATTGATTAAAAAAAATTTAGAACGAACGAACCAATACAAATCAAACTCCGCCTTAAGGATTCCCGAAATTAATGAAATAAAATTTCTCGAAAATTCTCGTGGCAGTGATTCCTGGTCGCGCAATCTCTACTACTCTCTCGTCTAGCCTTTGAACATTAAGTACCAGTCAAATATGACAAAAATAAGAAGCAATAATTTATACCGAATGAATTTGAATGGTGTTGTGAATTATTGCTCAAGATAAATTGTGAACGAATATTTTTTTTTAGGTCTAAAAAAATTAAATGGAGGTTGGCCGCTAAATTTATTTTCTTCAGAGTTTTTTTTCCAATTGGCCGCGAAAATAAATCTCGCAGGAATGACAACTTCCCGCCGACGCCTGTATTTGTCCCAAAATTGGCGCAACGTACAGAATTCGTTCTAAACTTAAATTGCTGGTACAAAGCACATGTTTTCGAAATTTGACTGGTGTTGTACATAATTTAAGATGGCGGGTCCAAAAGAGCGAAATACCTGGATAATCGAATAATACCATCATAAAAATTCTCATTATGTATGTTCTCAAGGTAGTTGATGGGGAATTCAAAGTAATATATTCTTCTACTACCCCATAGTCCTATAACCTATGCTTTAAATCCCCATAGCCGCTTGACCTAACCTCGGAAAACCTTAAGCCACCCCTCTAACGTAAGCTTTTAAACTGAAAAGTACTAATAACCAAAGTTTCGAACTTAAGGTTCGTAGTCTCAGAAATAATCTCAAAAATCTCTGTACCCCGATAACTTAAGCTTTTAAACTCCGTACCTCTCTTGACTTAAGCTCTTGAAACATGCAGCCCCAATATAAGTTATAACATTCTGTTGATATTTTATGTAACCTTAAAAATAAAAAACTTCCTATAAACTCAATAAATTAAGCTTCTAAACTTAAAGCTCACTCCACAATAAATTCTGTAGCCCCGTAATGTGAAACTTTTCAAACGTCTTAAATGCTTTAAAACTACATAGTCCATTGATTCATTTTTTATGAGTAAGCTGCGAAAAATTCGAAGTTTACGGGCTAATTTAGATACATTTAGGTGATATGTGATAAGTCTTAACGCAATTCCCGATTTAATTTTTCGGGATTTTTAATATGAATTTAATCTAAAGAATGCTGTGAGTTTAATTTACCAGGTTTCAACTTTAGGGCTTACTATAATGACAATTACCGTTCTGGGGATGTTTGAGGTTATTTTTTATATCTTGTTCTTGCAGGGGAAAATTGGAAATCCATTTGTATATCTAAGCCAATTTAATAATGGCTCTATTAATAGGTTCTGCGATGATTTGGAAAATTTGTTGTGTAGGCTTACAAAAAATAAGCTGGCTATTATGCGAGATGCCGTTTTCCTAGCGCATTCTCAAACGTATGCTCACGTGCTATAGAAATCTAAGCTCGCCTCCGTGTTTTGTGCTTGAGTTTGTACATGAATTTAAATATCTGGATTTAACAATAAATTCACAGCTTAATTGGAAGTATCATATCAAAAACACTAGGAGGAGTGTAATCTAAGCCATACATACTTTTTATAATCTTTTTGCCCAAGAGTTACATTAAGCAAACTATACCATGTTAGTTGTAGAATCGATAGTAATGTATGTCATATCCAGTTGGGGTGGTACTTATTTTACGAATATTGAGGATCTATTTGTCTCACAAACATGAATTATTAAATTAATTTACAAGCGCCCTCTTTACAAGCATTCAGCTGTTCTGCCTAAATCAAAAATTCATTTTAGAAATGCAAGCCTCCTCAAGGAAACGATGTCTAAATTGAATATGCAATTTCGAAAAGGGCACATCTCGAAAATTTTGACAAAATCGTTTTTTCACGTTAATGTGATGGAAATATATCCCCGTACCTATTTGGTTTAAAACAGGCACATTTCTTGTGTTAATACGGCAACCAGTGTCAGTTTGTATAACGATAATTTCTAAAAGGTCACAACTTTTGGAGATGTGCCCTTTTCGAATTTAATGCATTTTATTAATCGGCGACGGCGATATATCTCTATCTGTCGCTGAAGTGATTTTGATACTTATGATAGCAGTTTCATAAAGTTTATACGTTGTGTTTTTAATTAGGTTTACTTTATATTTTATGAATTTCGAAAAGGGCACATCTCGTATGCATAATACATAAAAAAATATATAAAATAAAGATTACCATTAAATATTTATATAATTTTTAATTACTTTTTGACCCTACACTTAACCTTAAAATAAATTGTATAAATTTATATACTACTTTAGAAAATACACTATGCGAAATAGCTATATGGGACAAAGTAATTTGTACTGTTTTCTTCAAAAGCATTTCGCTGGTTTTATTTTACGATGTATGGAATAATTTGTCAATGCTTACTCAAAAAACTGAAGTTAAAATTTTCGTTCGTCCCTTTCTCGTAATACCGTTATGTTGATTTAATGTCTTTAACAACCGCCAGTTGAAGGAAATAGCTATATGGGACAAGTGCGGTTTTTGATAATAAAACCGTTTTGTTGTTAATTTTAATATTGCTCTTATTGTTATTATTTTTTCTCTAACTAAGAAAAGAAAAAAGAATTATTGTCTACATTAAAAAAAATATTTTTTATGACTCAATAGCAATTTTTAAAGAATTATGCCACGAGGAACGCAACTTTTGACCGCTGAATGGGCAAGGATCTTTTGCTATAGCAAATCTGGCATTCCCTTTCGTCAGATAGCCACAAAACTACATAGAAATTAAAATACCATCAACAACTTTAAAAAAAATCCCCAAACATACGGCACAGTAAAAAGACCAGGACCATAGTCTAAAGATGTCGTAAGAGGTAAAAGGGAAATAAAGCGTCTTGCAGTCAGGAAAAATATCAGTCCATCCCAAATAAAGCGTGACTTGTGTTTAGACGTCTTTAAACGAAGGATACAACAGGTTTTAAAAGAGAATATTAATCTGAAATATCAGAAGCGAATGCGTAAACCTAAACTTCTGTTCGCCATAAATTGGTGAGATTGGAATTTGCTAAAAAATTTAAATTTTGGGATGAAGCGTTGCAATCAATAAATTCTCGGATGAAAAAACATTTAATTTTGATGGACCAAATGAATGCCAGAATTATCTGCGTGATTTTCGTGAGTCACCTCAAACACGTCATTCCCGCAAATTTCAAGGAGGGTTACTTATGACATGGGGTGGTTTCTGCTATCAGAGCAAGACCTCAATTTGTTTTGTTTCCCATAAAATCAATGCGGGGAAGTATGTGCAGTTAAAAGACGACGCTTTAATAAATTTTGGGGAGGAAATGTACGGTGAAAGTTGGACTTTTCAGCAGGATAATGTATTATTCATGCTGATTAATGCTATTCATGCTGTGAAGTGCACCAAGAATTTTTTTCAATCACTAAATATACCAGTATTGCAGTGGCCTGCTACTAGTCCGGACTTAAATCCAATGAAAAATCTCTGGAGCATTCTTAGCCAGAGATTCTACAAAAATGGACGTCAACTTAATACTTTAGCAAAGCTTAAGACAGTTATTCAAGTGGAATGGGCAAAAATTGACGTTTCTGTTTTCCAAACGTTAATAAAGTCATGCCACGTTGATTGATGGATGTTATTAATAACAATGGAAGTCATAGAAACTACTAAAATGCACTTATTGTTAGTATTTTTTTATTAATGAATAAAATAAATGGATTTTAAGTTTTGTCCCATATAACTATTTCCTTCGACCAATGAGAATAAACTGCTATAAATAGCGATGTAGGCACAATGAAAACTAACCGAACTAAAATCTGTACGACCTCTGCATTGGCAAATATTCTGATGCAAATGAAAATAAAATAAGAGGTTGCTTAGTAAAAAAAAAACAAAAAAAAAACTTGTCCCATATAGCTATTTCGCTCAGTGTAGATAGTTTTCTTTAATTCCTGAAAAATTTAATTTTTCAGACATGTGCCCTTTTCGAAATTGCATATTCAATTGTTTTCCCATGATAAATTTGACATAATCGGCGTATTTACTATAACACTTGGCAGATCATTTACGTATAGTGAAAACAAAAACTTTCACAATACACCTACAAAAAAAAAATGTTTACGCAACGAGATCTAGCAAACTAACAGCTATGTTTGATAGAACGTTAATATGTACTTTTGGAGAACATTCAGTTAAATACGAACAAAACAAACAATAAGATGTTGTGTGAAATTTGAACTGTCTAGCAAATTTTTCTAGAAGAGTAGTACTTTCAATTAAATTGAAAAGCTTTACTAAAACCTAGCATGCTTAATTTTTTTTGTAAATGTGACTCAACCTAACCTAAAAATACATTAATATTTGATTTAACATCTCAAAAAGTTAATAAAAAATTGTGCTACTTTGAATGTTAATAGCTAGCAGAAATGATTGAGAATGTGAAAACTAATTTTTAACTCAGTGTTGGTTGTTTGCTTGCAATGTGGTATCGAGAATATATTTTGTCTCGATACAATAATAGTAGCTTCACTGAGGTTACAATTATTAGTCGAGAAGGCAGGCAACATAGATGAAATTAGGAAGTGTTAGAAATCGATTTTTGTAGTTGACGAAAGAAACAGTTTTAAAACGAAGGAGGAACTAGGAAGGAGGAATTTTTAAACCTAAATTTGAACAAAAAAAAAAAATATTAAAACGTACAAAGTAGAATGTAATTTAATTATTATAAATCGAGATTTTTTTAACAATCCAATCTTTTCAATATTTAATACAAAAATTTGCTTAAAATAACAATAAATTTGCAAAAATGAATTTCCATTGGGAAATTCATTAAATCCGGAACCCAATAAATTAATTCCCAAACACATAATTTTCAAAATTACTAAAATAGAATGATACGGGCGGGAGGAGGAAACATATATTAAAATTAGCATATTATACCACCACAAGTATACACACTAGTACAAAACATATTTATCATACTTTATTTGTGTTAATAAATTAATTAAAAAAAAAAAATGATGACCCAATTTAATTGATTAATACAAACTTTGTTTTATATATTTACACTATAAACACAATAGTTATTATATTTTGTATAATTACTAAATTACATAAACATAAATAAATAAAATAAAAAATGTTTATTTTTATTTTTAATTGAGTGGCTAAATTTATGTCGTTAACCTTTTTGTTGTTATTGTATTAAATGTGTGCCGAAATCCTTTTTCCCAGGATTTATATATTATCTCAGATCAGGATAGGAATTTTTATGGAAAAATAATAGTTTTCGTTTTGTTAACACACTATTATCTTGATTATCTCCATAATAAAAATATTTCGTACATACTTCAATGTACTTCACCTACATACTCGTACATTACAATTTTTTGTTTTTTGTTAGTTTCTAAAAATAAAATTAAAAAAATTACGATATTTTCTAAAACTAATAATATAAATAGAAATTATTTTGTCAATGTCACTAATTAATAATTTCCATTTTTTCTATGATAGATATTTATCGTATGTTTGTTTTTATTTTTAGACTTGCACTTGAATGGAATCATCAAAAAATTTTTTTGTTTTCAGAAGCGAGTATATAAATTGGTGGGAAATTTACGCATTGGTTCTCCGTAGAAATAAAACGATTTATGCTATATTTTGTAATAAGACACACGTTGTTGCTTTCTACAAAAAAAAAAAAAAAAAAACATGAGCCAGTCAAACTCAATTCCGTTAAAAGCTATTTATGTTATGTTTGTGCGCTTTATAACGGTAATAAAAGTATTGTATAAAAAATTCGATTGAAATTATCGTCCTATTTCCACTTATACATCGTTTTCTTTATCACTTTTTTGTTTTGTTTTTACTTGGATATGCACTTGGGACCAATTTTAAGAATGAAATTTAGAAATTATCTAATAAAAGTTAAATTGGTAACAAATTCTCATATCGTTGTATAGAAAACAATGAAAAACTTTATGTAAGCTTTATATGTTCAAAGCTTAAATAATTTGTTGGGTGGGAGTTTTATTATTTAGCACATTTTCACTTTAGTAATTGGTCCATGTGTAAAAAGAAACAAGTAATAAAACAGGACAAATAAAAGTTGCTCTAAAGGGGTAGGAGAAGTTGTTTTAGAGAAGTATCTGTATTTTAATCGAATTAAATTTACGAAGTGGAAAAATTGTTAAGAGTTCTGCAATTCAGTTTCGATCTGACGAAGGTTGTGAAAAATATATCATTTCATCAGACAGGCTATAGCAACTGAATTGCTAACTTATTACACTGACTTTTTCCTATGTATAGGAATCAACAATGCACTTGTAGTATTAGCGAATTTTACAATTCCTCTTTAAAATTTTTTTAACAATTTCAATTTTGATTCTATTTGAAACATTAGGTTATTCCGGAATTAATTAGCCGAATAGATAAATAATTTTACGAACTGATGAAATTGTTAAGAGTTATAGCGGTTTACGATACTTTTGAAAGCAGAAATTTCGAAATATTTTAAGAATTTGGAAAAATCTTAAAAACTGCGAACTGCAAAATGTGTTTTTAAATTATTCCGAATTTCAGAATTATCGTACATTTGGGAAATTTTATAAACTTAAATGTATAGAGTTAAAGATTAAAAAATGTATTAAGACTTCGCAACAAAAATTATAAATTTGAAATTTAATTAAACATAAATTTGGATGTTGATTTGACTCGATCTTTGAAGGGTTCAAACTACAAAAAACTGTTTTCGGAAGAATATAAAAACTCTGATTTTTAATTATTATCTGAAATAACTTTCTGTACTTCAACAGAGAAGTATCGCTATTTGAGGAATCCATTTAAAAAAATTAGTTTCACCCTTTTTCACATTTGACTAGTGATAAAAAAATTAATTCGCCTGAATATAGGGAAAATAGTTGAATAATTTTTTATCTCATTTTACACTAAAACTTGAATGATTTTTTTTTATGAGTAGTAAGCAGGCAGGATATCAAGCAACCACAACAAATCTCTCATGACAAAATTGGGCACTCTCAAACGGGATCCCGGTCTCAAAAGTGCAACCAGAAATCCCGGAATTTCTCGGTTTTCAAATTATTTAGAGTTAGTAATCTCTTAGCTCAAAACAACATAGGAAATTTGCGGTTTCTCAAACCTAAACTTGTGTTCCGGCTTTCTGTATAAAAAGTGTGACCGAAAAATCACGGGATTTGGTTTTCTTATTTATTGTTTTTTTAATATATTTTGTAAACCGCATAGGAATAATATACTACAGAAAAACTTTGGTTTAATGGACTAGTTGGGGCTCGGCGTGTCTTTCCGACTATTCCTTAGATCTAAATGCACAAAATTTGAATTTCTATTATAGAAGTTTATCCATATTCAGCATTTCATCGTATTATGAGAAGTGCTGGAATATGGTCAGTTAGGAAAGAGCTTTCCTGTTTATTATGAAACTCAATATGGGGAAACATCAATATGATATAAACTCGGTAAAGAAACAACCGAGTTCCTTCATAATCCGCCTCATTTCAGAACTTCATGTAAAAATCATTTTGGAATCCCATTTCCATCGTATATTATTCATTTTAGAATTCCATTTTAAATTTGGCCATTTTCCAGAACCTCATGTAATAATCATTTTAGAATTCCATTTCCATAATCGGCCTGAATTATACTTGTAAATGATATTGGTAGATTACTTTACTACGAGATATTCAAACTTTCTACTCTCGGATGTCGGATCTAAGGGGCAACCGAATAAAAAATGTTGCTAGTTATGTTGGAAATTCATACAAACCTGTAAGTCAAAAGTAAAAAGTTTTTCATTGTGTGTCTGTTAATTTACTTAAGTATTCTATGATTCCTCGTCAATTTTAAATTCAATTAATTTCGAAGTTTAATTCAGCCTGAGAACTTAAATTTCATAACTCAAATTATGGGAACTAGCACAAGTGTCTCGATTCAAAATTTAAATTCCAAAATTCTCTAATATTCCTAAGAAACCCATAGAAATAAAATGGGATTATCTAATAGCCTAATTTACCTGTTTAATCGAAGAATAATCAAAAATTAAAAAAATTCATATATCCGTTTGTTTAATAAAAATTGAAATTGTTTCAGTTGAAAATGTGTTAGAAACGTGGTAAAATTATTTTTGATGACCTTGAAATTGCGTGTCAAGGTCAACTCCATATTTTTTTTAAACTTAATCTAATTTTACACAAAAAAGGTTATTTCAGTATTTTTGAGATATCTCAGTATTTTTGAGATATTTTGAGATTTCCGGGATGTGCTTGGCTTTGGTTTGTGAAGCTTTGACTTATTTGGCGTCTACCGCAAAGATTTTTTTGTATTCAGATTATTCAAGATTTTTCGAGTCTTATTCAAATTTCGACTAATTTAAGATTTTCTAGGCTTTCGAGATTACTCCAGGTTATTGAAGGTTTTAAAGATTTTGGAAAAGTTCGTAATATTTTATGAGGTTTGTGATTTCCGAAGCAATTCCAATCACAAACCAAAGAAGGAAATTTAAACAGCATAATTATTGAGTTTATAAGATTGTAAAAAACTTTAGTTCTTGAATATTAATTATAATTACAATTTAATGTTGTTTTTCCAGAAACTACATTCTAATCTTATGTAAAATAAACCTTTCTTTGCCCGTGGGCCCACCAGCATAGAAAATTATGTCAGAGGAATTAAGGCCAGAAGTTTCTTTTGCATTTACGTCAGATAAAGCCCCATATGTCGTAACGCAACGAATTAAGCTTAAAAAACACAACTTTATAACAATTGTGATTCATCTAATAGCATCTCTGATATGTGCCTGCAAAATTGACGAAGCATTTAAAAAGTTAACAAAAATCATTAATCCTATAGAAAACTTACCCCAAAAAGGCATTCAAGGCTTTGAACTATAATAATTTAGATATCCGATAGTTCATGTGTATACCTTAAGAACAGTAAATCTATACATAGGACAAACGGAATCCTGGATGTATGCATTCTCCATTACAACTTTAAATAAACACTGATTAGGGCTTATTAAGCGTTGGTCACGTGAGTTAACTGACATTTAATGTCCTGTCTGTAATCAAGAAAATTTTAATACTGACCAACCGAAGAGAACAATTAGTCAGACTAATTAAATCAATTAAACCGAAATCGAACAATTTAATAGGCGTGATTTCCAGCATAGGAGTGATTCGACGACGAGTGTCGCTAAACCGTTAGAAATATCATAGAAGGAATTAATTTTTATTCGACGTAAAAATGTGAATTTAAAGGTAGCTATTTAAGTCGAAAATATCGAAGGCCGGAGGCCTACATTGCTTTCGAATTTAATTTTAGAATGCTATCGTCCGCCTATAGTAGGCAAAGAAAAAAGAACAAGAATATAAATAATTTACCAGTGCCGGCTCGGGACTTCGGGACGCTCTGCGCGAATTTGTTGACCCTTTAATTTTTTTATTTTTAACAAAGAAAGGAACACTGAAATTGGCTGCGATTTAGCAAAACGGGTCTACTGAATTTTTAGTGTTTAGTTGCAATTACGTCAAGCTCAGTTACAGTTAATCACGTTACGTAATTGTTAGTTTAAATTATATGTAGGTCTATCCATGCCCTATTAAAAGAGCTTGGAGGGGTAATTTTTCCAGGCCCCCAATACTAATTGCCCCAAATTTTAGTCTTTTTTGCATACCCCTTCTTTTACCCCAAAATTTTTCACGTATTATTAACTCAGTTTTTGACTCAAATTATCTGGCAAGCAAGCAATTTTCATATGAAAGAAACTCAATACAATATTTGCGAACCAAACAAAATCTGAGAAAAAATTAAATGGAAAATGATTCTTATTTTTCCGATTTGCTAGATGAAGAAAGTAGCTCAAATTTATTATACAATTTCAATTTATTCGAGAATGTTTCAAGCGCGTTTTGGAGCTTTGCGTAGGTAAATAATCGCAACGAACTTCTAAGAAAAAAAAAAAAAATTGTGGAACTGCGCAGAATTTTAAAGAGCCTTTGTGTTTCAACAAGCAGCGTCGATCAACATTCGTAATTCTCTAATAGTCTAAATATGGTTCTGCGGCTGCTGCAAACGCCGCACAGTGCGGCGAAATCGAAAAAAGCTGGCCAAAAGTAAAAAAAAAAAGTTCCTAGATGGGTTCTGTTTTCCATTGGGTTGGCTAAAGTACATGTCTAACGTTCAGAAATCACTCATAGAAAATTATATTTTCTTCTACCTGCCCTAGAATATTCGTCACAATGCTGCTTTTGTTCGAGTAGTATCAACATTGTTTCCGAAATGGTAAACAACGCGCTTGTTAAAGGTAATACAGAAAATCGAAGGCACAATCAATTCTTATCTGTCAAAATGGAATCAACTTCTGAAAGTAAGTAAAACATAAAAATAAATTGTATGTACTAATTTTGAAAGTATCAAATATCAAACAAAGCAGTGACTAAAGTCAATTTTTACTAATGTCAATCTTAAAAATACGATATGTTGTTATCAAAAAGTTGTGTTGTTCTGTCGAGTTCGATTTTAAAACTTATCAGAGGTTGTAGGTGAAAGTATTACCTTCCGAATACGAAAAACATTGGCTGCTTTAAGCTGCTTTTTCGGATTTTATTGTAATTTTTGAAAAACAGTTTGGGGAAAACTGTATAAGAGAGATCTTTTTATCATTTTTTGATTAAATTTTCTTTTATTCAAACTGAGTTTTATTTAAGTACATATTGGCCATTATTATCTATATAACCTTCTGCCATTTTCGAGAAGTTTCATAATTCCATCGGTGTAGAACTTCTGGGGTTTATTGGCGAAAAACTTGGCCAAGTGATTTTCACAGTCCTTTTTTTCAAGCCACCTTTAGACTATCAAGGGAGTTTTGCAGAGATCGAAACAAATGGTAGTCAGATGGTGCAAGGTCTGGGCCATACGGTGAATCATCAACACTTCCCAGCAAAGCTCTCTCAGTTTTTGCCGGGTCATCAAAAATGTGTGTGGTCTGGCGTTGTCATGGTGGAAGACAACAGGCTTTCTGTTGACCAATTCTGGCAATTTTATTGGATTGCTTGCTGCAGTTTGGTTAATTGCTGACAGTATAGAGATTAGAATCAATCGTTTGACCAGGGTCTGGAACCTCAAAATGTGCGATTCCCTTCTAATCCCACCGTGCACACAGCATAACCTTATGGGGCGTAAATCCTGGCTTTGAAGTCGTTTGTGATGGTTCACCTTTCTTTGACTATGATCTTTCACGAACGACATTCTTGTATTTAATCCCTATTTTTTAACCCAAAGATTTTCTTTAAAAATAGATTGATTTTATTGCATTTCAGTAGCAATTTACTAATGGAAATTCGGCCGATCAATCGAGCTTCTTTGTGTATCCAGCCTTACGCAAATGGTTTAAAATTATTTTGTGATCGATATTTAATTCCTTAGCAATGTCATGGTTGCTTATGTGTCGGTCTTCATTTCAATTTTTTGTAAGATTTCATCGACTTTTTCAGTGAATGATCATCGACCAGAGCGATGTGCATCTTTGACCTTCAAATTTGACTATTTCACGAATCGGGGATGTCAATATGGGATTAAGGGGGCTAAATTTTTCAACTCTGGCTGTAGATTCGTAATTAGCGACCCAAACAACCATGAAAATGATATGCACCTTAATTGTAATATGACGCAGAGGCTGTTTCATGAATAGGGGTTATCAATAGGGGATGAAGGGGTATAATTTTTGCCATTCTAACTTTAGATTCGTAATCAGCGACCCAAGAAACCCCTGGGTGCAGATTTTGAAATAATTTACTTAAGTTTTTGACTTTTGGCCAGCTTTTTTGAAATCGGCCGCACTGTGCGCCGTTTGTAAGTTAATTCAGTATTGCAGATCATTTCAGCTATGATACCTATTTTTACTTCAATAAATGTGTAAACAAGTGAAATTTGCCACTTGGTTATTTAGCCAAATCGCAGTGTTTCGAGAATAATCAGAACCGATAATTTATTAGGACTATTTTTGAAAATAAATTCGACCTTGGGTGAAAGAATAAGCTCGTCCTTTTCTTTGAAATACTGCCTGGTAACTTCAGGACAAAGAATTTATTAAGTTTCAACACCGCTCAGGAATAACAATACAAAGGACATTACCTAAAGCACAATACTCCCTCCACCATCCATTTCACAGTTTTTTTTTTGGAATACTGTGGGCAAAATACTTTGTGTTTTTCTACTTACCATCGGAACCAAATAAATAATTTTTATATCGTCGCTCATTGTCTCCTTTTCAATCAGTATGATCTTTTGTTAATCGAATTATTTTCCTAAGAATATTTCTGGACAACAGTAGTACTCTTCGGGCTGTTCTACAATTATACCATCAAGATGTAACTCCGTCTCAACATCAACGGATATTTTAAAAGGATACATCTTGGTGATTTTTGATATGAGACGATCAATCTGTGGCGTTGTTTTACCCTTAACACCCAGTATTTGCGACCAAATTCTTCATAAGTCCCATAACCGCAGCAATTTCGCGGTACTATTTTATTTCATCTCTACAATTTTGAACCAAGATTCTTTCTTTTGGTGAACAATCGACTTATCAACACATTATTAAACAAAATATTTATAAAAATGTTTCTTCATATTTTTTTTATCAAATTTCAATAAACTACAATGTTTCTTTTCGATAAAGCCTGCGATTCACAATTCATGACATACTTGACTGTAGCGCCCTTTCTTGTATTAAGCGGAGGTTTGAATACCTATAGAAACTAATAAACTCTCCATTTTGCAGAATATTTTTAAAGAATTTACTCATAAATAAACGTCTTTTTTAAACTATTTTAGCATAGTTTCAACCCAGTTTTTTAGCCAAGACAAGTATTCGAAAATTAACCTGGAAAGCAATAGGAGTCTACTTTTTATTAGTTTTCCATCAACCATGGTCTACAACTACCTAAGACCGGAACATATAGAACTCTCCTCCTACTTAATGGAATATCGAAATAATTCATATTACCGTTGCCTCTGCACTAGTACATCAAATCTTTGCTCATGTTATAAGTTAGAGGATGCTGCCATCAGAAAGATGAATAATGTAACTTTTCTCTGCAATGGCAAACAGGTTTTGAGCAATTTACCTAAAATATAGAATCTTCCGTAGTGAAGCGTTTTTTTGGTCTTTAGTATAAAATGTAAATTTATATTCCAATTCCCTTAGCCGTTGTATCGTTGTAACGCCAAAATTAATAGTCCGTAATATTCCGGCTACTATGAAAAAAACTCGTGTCGCACTAAATTTTTACGATTGAAGTTATTTCAAAAGACTTTTCTTGTCACGATATATTTTCAAGCAGCCATCTAGGGTTTCGATATAGAATCCGAGTACGGAAATTGGGGCGTTAATTACACATAATTTATTTTCTCGATTATTTGATCTGCTTAAACATGATTTGACAAGGAAATCACTAATAAAACATAGTCTCAATAATTGTATGCAGACACATTATTTTTTTGTGTACTTAAAGTAAAATCGAAATTTTCACGTGATATGTGTTCAATCATTATTCTTGGCTAAAAAAACTGGTTTGAATCTGTGCTAAAATAGTTTAGAAAAACACGGAAAAATTACAGATAAATTCTTTAAAAATATTCAGGAAAAGGGGGAAATATCCTGGGCTACATATCCTGGAAAAAGAGGAGAATTTATTGGTACCTAAGTATAATAAATCTTTCGTCATTAGAAATGTTTACGTAAAAAAATAATTTTACTTACGTAGTTTAAATTTACAAACATCTAAATAAAGTTTAAACTTAAATTGTCTAAAGAAACCATTTAAGTTAAAATGCCCATACCCCATTAAAGGTGTTAGCCGGTCCCCTGTATCTAAAAATATTACAACTTTCCAATATGTAGAAGATAAGTGAAAGATTCGTTTGATATTAAACAAATTCTCAGTCTGGCCAGAGATCGCATTCAAGTGAACATATATTTTTAAGGGTAGTGGGCGGTCCCCTCTATCTAAAATATTGCAATTTTCCAAAATCCTGTTAAAAAGTGACTTGGGACAGATCTCCGACTACTCATAAATGTATGTGGCCACTTCGATATGACCTATGAACCAAATTAACAATTTTTTTAATATCAAATTTCGCATGAACTGACATATAAGGACGGAACACATCTGACCTAAGTCACTTATCACCAAGATTTTTGAAAGTTATTATAATTTTTGGTTAGCGAGGATCTTTAACTATTCAAAAAAATATGTAGCAACTTGGGTACGATCTTTGGGCCAAAATTAACAAATTTTCTAAAATCAAATTTTTCATGAACTTACATGTAGAACGGAATATGCCAATGCTAGGTCACTTATCGTCTTGATTTTTGGAAGTTGTTATACTTTTTGGTTATAAACGGTCCCTTTGGTTACAAAAATACTTGGTTAAGATACTTATGCCTGATTGATTTTTTTTTTAAACCATAAAAAATTACATATATCCTGAGAGATATTTATTTGAGACTAGCACAAACTTCACACGTTTGCGCAGTTGCATGCAGTTCTTCCTAAATTTCAATAGATTCATTTTTAACAAGTGCATTCAATGCAGTATTAATCGCAAGAACATCTGTTTCGCCCCCATGATAACTAATAGAAGTTTTAATAGCTGATTCCCATTTAATAAGAATTAATTTAATCATTAAAATGATTTGTTGAAAAAGTTCTGGAATATTGCCAACTAGGATGGAACTTGGCTATTCCTCAACCGATTTTAGTGAAATTGGGCATGCAAAATGGAAATAAGATTCTAAAGAGCATTCTGTACTTCATTCCTTTCGTGAGACTTTTCTCGTTAAATTCACTCTCCCATTTTCTCCACAGATTCATTTGAAGCATTCGAAGTACGTCTTGCACCCTTCCTTCCATACTCCTGAACCATGTCATTCAATGTACCCTTTTTTGCTTTTTTGTTCTTTCATTCCCTTCGATCTGTCTGTGTGATGCGATCCATTGTATAATCCCATCACGTTGACAGCCTCGAGCGCATTCAAAAATTAAATCCACATAACATTGCCTTCCCTTCCACCACCACATATAAGCAAACATAAACCACTCTAAGAATCGGAAAATATTACTATTTTCCTTTCCCTTTCATTCATAACCAGATTAATTCCTTCAAACATTCTAATCAGTTCAGCGTTCATTATACAGATGCTTTCGTCCACTTTAAAATACTTTTCAAGACTCCTACTAGGCATAAATACACCAACACCTACTCCACTCTCATTCACACTAGCATCTGTATAAACGATATCATCTTGCCCATATCGCTGACTGATTTTCGCCAACATAATTTTGGCGATAACTTCATTCATCCCCTTGCTATAATCCTCCATATTCAAGCATACAGTAAGACTCTTATACTCAGAAACGTATTCATATTAAAAAAATAAAAAATCTTATTGATTTTAATACAGACAAACTTCTCTTTCTATTATTTGTGTGAGTATGAAACACACAAAAATGAGGGTTTTCCTAGAATTTTGATTTAGTGAATATAATTCGCTAAGTTGCTACGTTCTTGCCTCATACTTAATGTATGAAGTTAGAATTGTATTTTTTTAGTTTGGTCGTAGCTACCTGATGAGTTGACCGAACTTTTTGTTCGTGCTAGCTTTTCAGTATGAAATCAAACTTCCACAGAGAAAACTCAAGGAAGGTTTTTATTTATTTTTTGTAGTCGATACACTTTGTATTGACTCTTGGGTTAAAGTACGGGGGGGCTTTCATATTTCTATTTTTTTGGTAGATATATTATAAATGATTGGCCTCTTCATTTTTTCTGATTAACAAGTCGAACAATGTTGTGAATGCTATTATTGTTAATATATTTTGTCTATAAAAAGCCGAATGAATCTTATTGATTAAGACTTTATGTTCCATTTTGTTAGCTGCGGATCGTAAGCTTACTAAGTTATGAAACCGGTAATATCCTAGGGGTAATTTTAATTTTCGGAGTGCAGTTCTCGTGTCTACTTGATTTATATACATATAATTAAAATAGAAATTAAATATTATTTTTTATATAACTGTGTGATTGATGCATTCTAGTCGTCTGGCATTTTCTAACTAGTCTCTGAAAGCGGAGTCACCTATGCATCAAAATTATGTAAAACTGTTAATTTATCAGATATAAATATAAATAAAAAAGTCATTTAACATTTATAACATAAAACTTTAAATGAAACATAAAAATTATGTGAGTATACATTTTTTGTGTTTTTTGTTTAATATCTAGATAGATGCTTCCATATAATGTACATCAATTCTGAATGTGTAATTTTGAATACGAGTACATGAAACTGAAAAAATGGGAAATGTAGAGTACCTATATTTCCCTCGTAATAAAATGTGGAAGGCAATTAAATTAATTTTTGGTTTTTATATCTATTTAAGTACTCTATATAGGAATAAAATATATTTATGTAGGTGAATATGATAGGTACATATTATACATACATTTATAGTACATAAATACGAGATAAGAATTACACTTATTTTGTAAATTTTACTATGAAAAAAATTTAAAATATCGCACATAAATTATTGCCGGGAAGGAACGAGCGATAAAATATTTTTACTGTGTCGGCAGATAGGTAAATATAAAGTGACAAAAAAAAATGGGAATAGTGCAGGAGTTAGTAAAAATGATGACATATTTGCATCTGGAACTACTAAACCACAACAGATGACAATGTTTCAATAAATTGGTTAATCTAAGACAATTTTTTAAATTTTCATAGAACTTATTTTATTTATTTATGTTGGAAACCCGATACCAATAAGCTTATAATATTGCTTTGCGAATGTCGTACATAAATTGGAGTTTGGAATGCTAAAATCTGCTTTATGTGAATTTACGATGTCTATTTGAACCTTATTTTTGGGAACCGTACTACAAGCCATTTCTATTTATTTTGCGGGGAGTTATATTTTTCTGGGGGATTGAATTGTAATCCGAAGGCTTGAAATTCAAAATAAAACAAAGTTCATTCAGGTGGTTCCTCAGGAGCTTAAATATTAAATTGATAACTATTAAGAATAGGAAACGTTGTTCATAATCAGAATCGAAATTATTTTTATTGACACGCTGATTTTACTGCTATGCTAATGCACGTGTCTCGTGGCCAATATAATTTCAAGAATCTGCTGTGGTAATATATTAATTTACCAGCGGTAAGTTGAGAAAGATTTTGTTGGCCGACCTGCTTATTTTGTTTAAAAATCATTATTAACTTTTGATTTTTTAACGAAATCAACGGTATGAACAGATTTTCGCAATATAAATCTGCACATAATTATGTTTATATGTTTATGGAATACTTAACACATTATACCTAATGTAACATAAAAAAATATGCGAAAATTTCTCCTGGTTATCCAAAGGTCTGATCTAATTTTGTGGTTAAGTGTAACCTAAAAATTACAACACTCTTCAAAGTGCTATCTGATGCTAGTAAACAATAAAAAGGAGTAGGACACTTCTCTCCGAAGTCACTTAATATTTTTTTTTATTACAAAGGGGCTCGCAAAAAATGTATGATGTGTGTACTAGGGAGCAAACAAAAAATACATAAAGTTGAAAGATTTATTACTTTTACTAGCACGTTCACGTTCTCAGAAAAGGCAATTTTTAAAAGAAATATTTAAATTTTAAGACAGACTTCACAGCTTCTCATGCGATGCATTTTGCAATGAGAACAAAATTATTAAATTGAGATTTCCTTTAAGGGGACGTACCACCTTCAAAATTGAAAAGCAAAAAGTTTTTCAAATATTTTTTTTTAATGGAATAAAAAGAGATATCTTAATGAAACTTTCCATTGACATTTTATTTAACTGAAAGTATAAAAAAAAATTTTTTTTAGATTTTTTTTAGCCCACTGTCGTCTGCTATAACGGTTTTCCAAAAACACTGAAAATTCGCGGCGTGCATCATAACTGCTCTCAGAAACGTCCGAAAAAAAAAAAACGGGGTTTTATTCAGCATTAAATCGCCCTTGGAATGAACTAAAAAAAAAAAAATTGGTTGAAAAATAAAAAAATGGCGGCATTTTTGCGAAAATTCAGCTTTTTTGTCCCCCCCCCAATTAGTTGTAACTCAAAAAATTGAAAGCCGATTATTCCTTCCGTAGTTCATTCTGAGCAGAAATATATGTAGATCAACGTGTTAAAATTTTAGAACGATTGGATAAGTAGTTTTTTCTCAATCATGCACGCCAACTTGAAAAACGTCATTTCGAGATAATCGCGTTTAAAAATAAAATTTTTTTTTTTTTGTAATATACCTTACCAAAATTTAATCTGCGATGCCTGCACCGTACAATATACCTTCCTCTCAAAAATTTCCCCCTCTACTTTTACAGCTGTTATGTGAGAGAATAACGTATTTATGCATGTATATATAAGCAGGTGTTACTAAGAGAAAGTCGGTGTAGCGATACAGCGAAGTAGACCAAAATCGTAAAAAAAACGACTTTGGCGCCCTTCGCAATAAATAAAATAAAAATATAAATAAATTTTTTTTGAGATTTTCATGTTAAAATCATGTTCTTAACCGTTCATTCTAACATATCCTATCATAAAAAAAATTTCGATTTTTTGAAACTTTGAAGGTGGTACGTCCCCTTAAGATTCTTTGTAGGTTTTACAATATGCTTGTAAAATTTTAGAATCTTTATTCTTTGGCAAATCGGCTGCGGGAGACTAAAACATTAAATTTAGAATCAGATTCATTGCATAGAAGAGATTAAGAGAATGAATGCAATACAATTTGCGCACTCCTTTAAACATGGCTGAATTTTGAAATTCTGAATTTTATTCATAATATCACGGCCAGTTTTCAGTGGTATAAAAAACCTCTAAACCAATATTTTCAAATTTTGTATCAGGATAAAACTTTAGAAAACGAATGTTGGCTTTGAGGTCGGCAAGAGACTGTTTACGATTGATGTGAACTTTGCTTTTGAGAAAGCCTCACAAAAAAAAATTGTGATGTTGTCAAATGGATCGCTCAGGGTCAATTTCGATATGATACGTCCATGAAACATTTGACGCAAATACTTTGGAAACACTTTTAAACCTGTGCCGAATTGTATCTTCCTTATTGCGACTAAATCTCCAACATCATACCGATTAGCTGGTTCCCTTCTGAATTGAATGTTGTTTTGTTCTCTTCCTAGATATTGATAATTTGTTGTCGTGCTTTCTCTGGAAACTGGCTTCTACGTTGTCAAAAAAATGACCTCTAATTCTTGCTGTACGGCTTCCATAATATTTTTATTTTCGAAATTGCGCATTTTGGTTCCAATGAGCAGTTCAAATGGACTTCTATTGATAGTACTTCTACTCCAGGTAGAGTTCAAATAGCGTTGTAATGGATTTACGAATTTGTACCATTCTTCCGGCTTCTCAGTAGATAATTTTATTTTGTTTAGTCTTTCCACCTGGCCATTTCCTTGTGATATTCCCGTCGTGATGAGAACATCTTTTATTTGCTCTTCTTTACAATACTGTTAAAAAATTGTGGAAGCAAAAGATGCATCTCTATCAGAAATAATGCGTTGCGGGTTTCCAAAAACAGTTTTCTTTAAGCCCAAGTTAACTAAAAATTTTAAGACCAAGAAAATCAATATGATACGTCATCAGAGGGTAATCTTTATTCGGTATTGGATGAAGAAAACCTTATTTTTTCCACATTTCCTTTCAGCCAGTATGCATTCAATGTAATTACGTCTGCAGGCATCTAGAGCTCACGTAATTTTGGTATATAATAATCTCTTTCTAATAATTCCTGCATCTTCTTACTATCAAAGTGCTACATGTACTTACTGATTTTGTTTATTCCGCCTGCATTCCTTTTGGGACGTATAACAATTTTCTTCCCTCCTCATTTTCTTTGAAAAGTATCCCGTTCTCCATTAGGAACCTTTCGTGTGGGCCATGTAGCAATAGTTTGCAAATCAGCTGAATACCTTCATCCCTACTTTATGTAGCTTTGATTCTATCTATTACGGTATCACCATCAGCTGGGTCGGATTGCGACTTACAGCATCGACGTGTCCCATTTTAGTGTCAGGGCGATGTTTCAAACTGTAATAAAACTCTTCCAGCAGCAATGCCCATCCTGCGATTCTAGGACAAATATCTCTTTTGTTCATGGCTATTTTATATAAGCTATTTTATAAATAAGCTCTTAGTTTTTTAATGCTGAGATTATTACTAGAACTTCCAGTTCGTAGCTTGTATAGTTTTCTTGAGTTTTATTAAAAAAAATATAGGATGCAATTTTGAGTTCTGCCTGTTTTCTGAAGTAGAATTGCACCAAATCCCATTTTGAACGCTTCGGTGTGCAATTCTGTTTCAGCTTCAGGATTGTAAATTCTTAGTACTGGATCTCTGAAAAGACTGCTGTTTAATTTTTCGAATGCCGCAATTTACAGATTATCAAACTCAAATTTTACTCCCTTCCATAACAAGTCTGTTAATGGCTTTGCAATAATAGAGCATTGTTCGATAAATTGTCGGAAATACCCCGTTAGGCCCAAAAAAACGTATATTCTTAACTCACGTTGTCTTGGGGAAACTTTCCATTGCCTCTATCTTTCCCGTTGATGGCCAAACGGAAGCGTAACTTATCTCAAATCAAAAAATATTTATTTTTTCACAAAGAATTTGACACTCTGTCTACTTTATTTTTACACCATATGAGCTAATCATTTTTAAAACTTGAAGTATTTGGCGTCGTGTAATTCATCTATCATATCCTGGATTAAAGGTATAGGAAATCGATCCATCACAATTTGTTCGTTTAATTTTCGAAAATCTACACAAATTCTATATGTACCATCTTTCTTTCTCACAATCACAATTGGATTTGCAAATTCTGATTTTCTTTCAATTATAATTCCTTCTTCGAGCCATCCTGTAATTTGTCTTGCTAGCTTCGATTCTCTCGGACTGAGAAATTCTTCTGGAAGGTTGATATATCGAAGTGTCATCTTTTAGGATTATTTTCATTTGTACGGGACACGGTTTAGGCGGTTCTTCTTTGTAATTATTTACAATGTTAGTTATTGCCATCTTATATTCGGCTATATTCTGTAACAAGCTTTAGGAATTTTTTAATTTTAATTGTTTCATGTGATAAAGCAATCTCTGTCCCCAATAAAACGTCCTCCCCAATTAGCATATGACTTGCAAATACTGCGCTCGGACTCACATAAACCTGCGCATCAAAATGTTGATCATCGATTGTTAAATTACACCAAAATATCCTATGGCTTCCGTTGTAACACCACATGTACCATACAAAATTTTATTTTATTTTCCGAAACTATGTTAGAAAAACCAAGTTTTTATAAACATCTCCTCTGATCAAAGTTTTTTTACTACCTATCTGTATCTATTAAAGCTACCAATTCATAGTTATTTAAAAGAACAGACTTATTGGGATTTTTACAGCTGTCGGATTCTTGCATTGATAACACAGTTTTGTACTTTTGAGCTATATGCCCTAATTCACCATACGTAAAACATTTCGGTCCTTCATACTTTACACGACAATGTTTTGATTTATGTCCCGGCTTACCACAGTTGTAACAGAAAATCCTTAGTGATACAATTTTAGATGGCTTTTTAAAATTTTCATTTTCTTGCCTCTTTGACTAAGGAATCTTTCGTATATGATTGTTTCATAAACATCAATTTTACCTGTAAGTTCCTCAAACGTTTAGGCACCATATAATAGCATTTTGTTGGCTGAACTACCAATTTCTCCAAGTGCTTTGAGTTCGTTCTCTCAGCCTTCTCTGCAGTTACGCACTATTTATTTGTACATGGAACTCATTGATTAGCGTTGTCTTTAGATCATCCCATAATTTTACATTTGGATAAGCTTTAACGGCCTTACTAAATAAATTTATCGCATTTTCAATATCCTGAATCCAGGTCTCAGCTCTGTAATTGTCACTTCCCGAAAAATTTGGAATTGATTTCTCTATGTCTCTATGTTTGTAACAATAGCTCGACGGTTGTTCAAATAAATCACGACCGTAATTTTTCGTAGAATGTCGTTTGTTGTTCGATACGAAGATTTGTATACAGCGGCGCAAATACAACTTTTGAGCCCCCCCCCCCCCCTCTCCACGCAAAATTTTTCTTGGGCCCCTAAAAATGCTTCTTGTACCTATCCATATAAGCTTTTAGTTAAAAACTTATTTTTTCCTATTGTCCAGCCTCGCATTAATTAAAAGTGTCTGGTTTCGAGAATAAGAAACAGCACCTGATCCAGTTCAATAGTCTGAAACAAAACGAAATTTCTTTCAATCAACTCAATGCTAGGACGATTATTAAATATATTGATAAAGCATCACAAATTATAATAATAAAAAATAATATAATTTAAAAAATGTCGAATTTTCAAAATATCTTAAATATTCTAGAAAGTTCTCAAATATCGAGTCATCCGTAAACCGAAAGTATATAAAACCAAAGGAAATCCTATAGGTACGCGCTACTCACCGCCATGTAAAATGTAAATAACCTGGACATTCTGGAATTATTTCGAATAACCTAGGAAATTTGTGAAATATCGAAATATCGAAAAATCATTTAAATATCACGGCTCAGATTTAGGTGTGTAACACGGCATCCCCATAATGATATACTTTTTACTTTTGCCTTAAAGGAATCTAAGTATTTCCAACATAACGGTCACAAATGTTTGCTCGTTATGTGAGACATTCATACAATCCTGTGAGGCAAAGTAAAAAGTATTTCATTGGGGGTGCGGCGTAACTCTACAAATTCCGACAACTCACACCTATATGCTCAGAACATTGCAATACTAAATTCAACTAATTTTAAAAATCTCAAATAATCCTAGAAATGTAGAAAAACTTAAGAAATCTAGAATAAATCGCGAAACAATCTCGATTAGCCCAGAAAAAAATCGGATAATCTCTATATTATGTGAATCTCGATTGATCTCGAATAATTTCAATAATATCGAAAAATCTAGATATGCATTAATGAATAATTTTGGAAAGCCTATAAAAATCTAGAAAAAACACGAAAATTTCGAAAAATTTCTGAAAATTTGTGTAAATATCAAATTATTTCGTAAATATCGTAAATATCAAATTTCGTAAATATCAAACAATCGTATTCTTCGAGTATACTCTAAGATTCTCGAGTAACAGCGAACTATCAAATACACCCGACAATTTCAAACATACTCGAGTAATTTCGAAAATTTCGAATAATCTGACAGCTTCGAAATTCCGGATCACCAATTAATTGTCGCACCAATCACGCATTCCATGCTATACTCCATAACCTCGAGAAATTTTATAAAGTGTTCAAAAGAAGAAACCTGTGACAGAAAGGGATATGAAACAGAAAGATTTGGAATTTCCTTATTTAAAATAGTTTTTCAAAATAAATCGGTTTTACCAGTAAACCAAGCTTTTATTTACCGTTTATCGGTATAGTAAAAAAAGATTCGGTAAACGAGAAATTATATCAATCACATTCAATCTTTTGCAAATAAAATTCAATCTTTTCTAATCAAAACTTGATTTGTAAGTGGTTGCAAATATTAAAATCTTTATCGTTTGATGTCAAAAGCTTTAATTTCAAATGAGTTTGGCAAATTTTCTTCTAAATATAAATATCTGTCAGAACCTAAAGCCATTTTTATTTGTTTGTAATTACTCTAAGATTCACATTCACCAACCGAGAAGAAATTGTTGGGCCTGCGAACTCGTGATGCAGAGTAAAATAAAATTGAATTAAATTTTCCGTCGTTATCGCACGTAATTAGGTACCACTTACGTAATTGTTGGCTCTTAAATTTATATTCAAAACACATTTTTTAACCTATTTTGAACTGCCTGCATACAAAATAAAGTTGACCTTCAAATGACCTCCAATTAAAAAAATTATCAAACATGCCAGATTTTCCTTAAATACAGCATTGAACTCTGTTTTAAGACTAACCACTAAATTGTTTGTAAATGTACATTATATTTGAGTTTATAATTAAAATTAACAAAATTCATGTACTTTAAGAGTTCATAGCATTAAACACAATATTTACTTGTGTTCTACAAAAAATTACAAATTCAAAAATTCCAAATAATTCTCATTTTGTCTAGACAGCATACCAATCATAAATTTAAATATCCCAAGATGTTTTATTTATTTATTTTTTTTTATTTTTCCCCCTTCCAATTAATAATGAAATTCATAAATGAAAAACACAATAAAAAATTTCAATTTTCATTAAATAACAATTTTGTTGGCATATTAATTTCATGTCAAACAAAGAAACAACACAAATAAATTTTGTCGAACGTTTTACCGTACTATATAGGAGACGTTGGTTGTACCATGTTGCAATATGAGAGGGTGAAAATTATTACATTTAATCCATGAATTGTTTGTGGATGTCATACTCAGAAACCACATTGTTTATGAAGAAAAAAAAAATATTTCTTAATATTATGGAGATATATAGGGTGAAAATATATGGGCTGTATTCAATTAGAAAAATGTAGGTTTCTAGTTAGAAAGCATACCTTTATAAAAATTGCCGTCTTCCTTAATCCCGCCATTCGTGCAGCCACCACACAATATACTTATGTACCACCACTCATTAAAATAATTATATACATGAAAAGGAATAAAATAAATCCATAAATCCTTTTTTACTTCCATTTTTGATTTTAGACATTTTCATTATGCAAATTATATATGTACATACATACCTATTTACAAAAATCAGATGAACATATTTTCTTCCGTTCCCTGTTTTATTATTATGATTATTATTATTATTTTTTTTAATTAAGAATTCAAAATCCATCTTATGACTACACCAAGGAAAATTACTTTTGTTTGTCTTCCCCCTATATAATTTTCTTTATTACTAACAATATTGATGAGGAGGCATTATTATATAAATAAAAGAAGTAAACTACACGCGGTATATAAATATATGTACGCAAATTCGAAAGTCAATTAAATGAGTAAAAAAGGATTATGTACAAAATAATGAACTGTAATGACGCGTTAAAAAGATAATGATGATGTTGATAATGATGCCTCCTGCATCGTAGCGCGTAAATCTCACATCCTCACCCATATCGTTCTATCCTCTCTAATCACCTTTTCCAATTTATTAAAATTAGGGCCATATCTATAATTTAATCGCTTTAATAAAAATCGTATATACACTGGATACCCGCACATAGTAAAAAACGGATATCATAAATTGTATGGTTGGAATTTACAAAATAAGACTAAATAAGGATAATGGATACTCGTGTGTTGTGTTTATATTTAGAAATTTTCCCCGAGTTTTTTGTTTTTTTTTTATTTTTCGTTTTTTCACTCAAAGGCAAATAACATAATATATCATCATATGGAAAACATAAAAATATGTAATTTAAATTTATTCATCTGAGAGATAGAGCAACAAAATCCATACAATATATGTATACGTACACACATATGCATACATACAAAAAAAAAGGATAATTTTCTGTATTTTATTTTTATCATCAACAAGGACATCTAATTTAGATTTTTTTTTTGTATGCGATTTGCGTTGCCTTACTTTCCTTTGCCTTATTTGGTATGTAAACATTTTTTTCCTTGCACACACACACACATAATACTATATATCCTTTGTTAATGATTGGAAGGATAAAAGTGGGGTCAGTTCTTGAATTCCTGAAGAAAAAAAAAAAATAATACAAAAATTATTGAATCCTTGGTATTAATATAATGATTCGGCAGATTTCGTGATGTCGTTCAATTGTTTTTTTTTTTTTGGGTCAATGAAGATTGGAGCAGAATATTTTATTAGCAATCCATTACTCTATGAGCCGAGGAAACATTCTGGGTAAGATATCCAGAAGGTGTACTATGTATACATAGTTACAGTATAGGTATATCGATATTGGCTATAAACGTCTTTTGAACTCATCCCAAGTTAATAAATATGTATGTATCATATATTAGTAATTTTGAAGAATTTTTCATTTCAAAGAAAATCCTATGTATAAATAGTACAAACAAACAAATATGTTAGTTAGAAGCATAAATATTATTTTTATAGTTTATGTTTATATTTCTAATGTGTATTATTGAATGAACTCTAGCAGAATTTTAAATTATAAATATTGTTCAAACAGACGTAGCTTTGCGAGTTCAAAAGCTTTTATTTAATCAACACAAAATTTTGTATCAAACATGTTCTGGTTTTTTATTTCGATTCGAGTGTCGTTGTTTTAATTTTAATTGAAAAATGTCATTCCTTTGTTTCCTTTGTTTTTTTAACAATGAATTGTAGTGTCCTTTCTCGAGAGGTTTTTGATTAAGCTTACTGCTATTTGAATTTCATAATTAGCGTAACACAATTAATTAATTTTTGCGATGTCCGATGTCCTATACATTTTCTGGACCACGCACGTGGCAAATTCAGTTATATATTCCAAGTGGCGAATTTGCTTCGGACTTCCGTTTTGGAATTAATTGCATTTATTCCAAAGGTTTATTATTCGTATGTAAATTCGAAATTATTTACAATTATTTTGCAGTAAATGATTTTTCAAGAGGAATATTAGTTGTTTTTTTTCTGAAGCTACCGAGTACAAAAAACATTTAAGACTCCTAATGAATCACGCACAACAGTTTGGCATGAAAGGTATATAGAATTTCATGAAAAAGTGAGACTAATATTCATGTGTGACTTATCTGAGGCGTTGATACTGTGACTGGTAATTATTTACAATAATATGACATTTCGTTGAAGAATTGTATGTGACCTGTTTTATGTTAATCATCTAGGGCCGGTATTATAAATACCAACACGCTTCACGTCATGTAGGAACAGTGTGTGACTGATCATTATGGTGCCAGTATAATTTAGTGACGTGTCACATATGATTAGTATATACTATGGTGGATTCAGATGTAAATAAAATTCAGAGATGGGCATTGACACGTCAACTATAATTGTCGACGCGTCAACTATTATTGCAAACGTTTGACACTTGTTGATACAAATTCAAAGGTGTGCATCGACGCGTCAACTATTATCACCGATTATTGTCGACGCGTCAAATATTATTGTTGACGCTGAGATTTGTTGACGTGGCACATCACTGAAATAAATAAATGACGTTATAATTCGTAAGTTGACAATCACAGTTTTTCAATTAAAAAAAATAATAGTAGTGAAATAAAGTAAAAATAGTAGTGAAAAAATCAATATTTAGAAACACTTTCGCGAGATATTTTGGGCTGGTGTCTTATTATTCCACACCTCCTGAATTTAGGCCAATAAATATACTCTGTTTGTTGGTTCCTTAGTTGGACTTCTCATTTAACATTTCCCCATATATTCTCGTTTTTTTTTTCTTTGTTCTTTGCCGTTCTAAATGCGCCGTTCGTAATTTTAGATTATATTTGGGGTGCTGATAACGCCATCGTAGCGGAAGACCGTATAATCATCTAAATTCTGATCGAGTATTTTGATATAGGAATCAAAATAAAAATAAGTTAAAAAACAAATAAATCGTTTTAATAAATTAAACCCTTTATTGTAATCCAGTTGTTGAAAAATGGAAACAACTAATAATCGTTTTTTCATAACGTAAGAAAAATTTTTGGTGATAATGTGGGAAAAATGAAAGCGTATTTTAGAAAAGATTTGGCATTAGCCAAATTAATTAACAAAAAATATTTCTCTTACGTTGCAGAAAATTACACGTTTTTCCAAAAAATAGACAGTTAAAAAGCATTTTCCAAATTCCTTATAAAAAATTTAAAATTTTTGAAGATAAGTTTATTTTTTCGGTTATGAATAGTGAAATAGTTCAAGTTTTTAGGAACATTAAAATAATTAATTTGGAACGGGAAAAATTAACGGTCGAAATCAAAAGGATTTTTCCTGAAAATGTGTGTGAAGATTTTTTTGAAAATGCCAAACAAAGGTATTTTGCACTGTTTGGAAAAATAAAACAAACGCATATTCGAAAGTTCGCAAATATTATGCGGCCCGAGCGGATTTCAACGTCACCAGCTGTGACAAATTTACAGCCTGAAGAAGCGGTGATTACTACGCGAGGTGAAACAACTACCATCGGAGCAGTAGAAAAAGTGGAAACATTTCAGGAAAGGATTGGATCATAAATTTGACGGGTCAAGAAATTCCTCTAGACGTGGCCAAATTTTCAGTTTAGGTAATAAATTTTGCTTACCGTTTACGAAGGATTCTGTTCCTTATAATAAAATTGTTGCGGATATAGAGTGTGGCATCTCAAAATTAGATGAGGAAACTCATAATAATATTAGAAATAGACTTATAAATATTTCAACAAATTTTAAGTGCAGTAACATTTCAAACAAACATTTTTTCGAAGTTGAAGAAACGCAAAAAATTCGGGATTCATTTAGGGCAAAAAGTTTTTTGAAAGAAAACAGCGAAATTTATGTATTGAAAGCTGACAACGGTAACACAACGGTTCTCATGAACAAAACTGTATATTTGGAGAAAATGAGCTTACTCTTGTCAGACAACAATACATATTGTGAAATTAAAATATTTGGCATTTCTTCAATTCAAACAAAATTGAAATTTAATGATAAGCTGTTGGGAACGTCTAGGCAAAATTGACAGTGTAGTGGCGAAAAACTTAAAAAATTATAATGGTACCAATCCTCGGATGTATGGTTTACGAAAAATCCGCAAGGATGGTTGCGCACTGAGACCAATTGTAAGTTATTTGGGATCACCGCTGTACAATTTATCTAAATTTTTGTGTAATATTCTAAATTGTTTTGTTGGAAATAATTTTTCTTCGATCAAAATTGTGGAAGATTTTAGACATAAAATTCAAAATATAGTTCTACCTCAAAATTATATCTTAAAATCTTTGGACGTTGAATCTTTGTTTACCAACGTAAACTCGTTGTTGGTATTAAATTTGGTTAAAACATTTTGGAATGACATAAAATTAAAAAGCAACACTAATTTAGATTTGAATAACTTTTTGGAAGAATTAAAATTTGTTTTGAATCACACAGAATTTAGTTTTAACGGAAGATGTTTTAAACAAGTTTTTGGCTCTCCAATGGGATCATCAGTCAGTCCAACAGTGTCCAACTTGTTGATGGAGTATATTGAGACTGAAGTATTGAAAACATCTTCCTTTAAACCTATTTTCTACTTTAGGTATATGGATGATATTTTTACGGCTTTTCCAAATTCAGATGTTGATTATTTTCTCGAATTATTCAATAGTTTTACTCCGCGAATCAAATTTACTTGTGAAATTGAAAATGAAGGTCGTTTAGGTTTTTTTTAATGTTTTGGTGATACGTAATGAAGATGGAAGTTTAAAAACGAACTGGTATCATAAAAAAAGTTGGTCGGGTCGATACCTAAATTATGAATCGTGGCTTCCATCTTCATACAAAAGCTATACGGCATTTTTATTGGCGGAAAAAATTTTGAGATTGCCGGATGGAGAATTTCATTCTGATAAATTCAAAATTTTAACGAACGTATTGTTTTCAAATGGCTACCCAAAGAACGTTATTGTCAGAAATATTAGAAAGGCTATCGAAAAAAATACTATTTCGACAAATTATTCACAAAATTCGCGCGGAAATCAAAATTTACTCGTTTAAAATAATCGTCAACTCTTTATTTCAATCCCTTACATAAAAAATGTATACGAAAAAATTAAATTTTTATTAAATAATTATGATACAAAACTTGTTGGTAGACCGTTTAATAGTTTAGATACATTTTATTTACAAAATTAAAAGAGAAAATTCCCTTAGAGTTGCAATCTAACTTAGTACATAAGTTAAAGTGTTCTTGTGAAAGAGAATATTATGTTGGTCAAACCAAACCATATTTAAAAAAGACGCTATACCAACATATTTATGATTCCATAAAAACCTTTAGCCAATCACACAGCGCAATCTCAAACCATTTACGATAAACTGGCCACTCTTTATCTACAGAGGATGCGACAATTTTGGATAAGGAGGAGAATCTTACTAAAAGGCTTATTTTGGAAAGTATATACATAAATTCTCAAAATATATTAAATATACAAGAAGTTTCCAAATTTTTGTTAAATTATTATGGTAATATTATTTTAAATTGAATTTTCATGTAATCTTATTTCTAAATTTAAACTTTGTATTATATAAAATTTATTTTTGGCCATAAAAGTAGATACTTTAGACATTACTGTAAAATTTGAAAAAACGTAATGGAGAAAATTTTGTTTACAATTAATTTCCCCCCTGAAGATGACGGAATATACTGTCGAAACGTAGGGGTATATGCATAAAAATAAGTTAAAAAACAAATAAATCGTTTTAATAAATTAAAATAAAAACTTAATAAGAGAAAACCCTATATTGATATAAGTATTTAAGGACATCCATAATTCCATCGATTTTGATTACAAGCCAACTCCCCGAGAAGTGAAGCATCCCCAAACTATTAATGATGCATTGATAATCCAGTGCTTTTTTTCGCATACCGAGGGTGAAGCTCCTGGTTTGGGGGTTGCGTTACTTATGATCTCCCATTACCTTCAACCACAATTGATTTACTCTCATCGCTCCAAATTATTAGATTACAAAATGGCCTAGTTTTTGCCTAATGCTCTTTAGCAATTCTTTTGGCTGCATTTCGGTTGATTAATTGTGATTTCTTTTTCACTTTATTGCTCTATGGCATAATTTTAATGCCACCACTGTACTATTATTACTTGAGGGCCATCTGGGCGTTCAAGCCACCCCGCACTACGACCTAAAAGATCTTTTGTGCATCACCGCTGTACTATAAAACCACTGCTCTTAGATGTTTTAATAATATAATGAGATTAGTGAAATAAAAATAGTTGTAATAGTTTAAACGTGTCGAGGTTCCACAACGAAGTTAAATTTCTTTTTATTTGTAACCCATTCATTCCCGATGTATGATATATCATACCACCGCATACTCAGCGCTGCAATTCCAATACTATTTTGATAATACTTTTTTGTTCTTACTATTTAAATTAGCAAGCATGTTTAGGTTGCAAAACATCCATTATCCAAAATATAAACAAATTTTAAAACCGTTATTTATAAGAAAAGCTTTTGCTTTCCATCTTCGATTCTTTAAGTGTGTCTATTGGCACGGCCAACTTATGGTAACTTAATCAACATTTTCTGTTAAGTTTTTATATTTTAGAGTTAGTTTGGAGTATTATTAATGGCTTAAGACCAATGCCGACAAAAAATATTGGATAACGGCCATAAGGCACGTAAATTAAACATGACTAGTTTGCGTATGATATATGTATGAGCCGTTTATTTTGAAAGTGGCTTAAGTTCATATTTTGTTGAAACGAGATAATGTAAGAATAGAAAAACAATAAATGAGAAAACATATGGGATTTTGAATTTTCTTATTTTTTGCACAGGTGTTAGAGATTAATTTTTTTTCGTTTTGACAATAAATTATTTACCGTTAGAAAGATTATACTGTTATTTATCTATTGTTATCATTAACTTGATTTTTTTAAAAATGGACTTAGGCCACTTTCAAAATAAACGGCTCACATCATCTTTATAATAAAATGGGGCAAGCAGATCTCAAGCCGTAAAGTATTGGAACACTGTCTGAAGAATTAGGACTTCAGATAATATTTTTCCAACCATTAGAAAAGCTATTGGGATAATTATTTATTTATCTATTTATTTAAACCTACAGTAAAGTACAATCGGTAATAAGAAATTATAATGCAATACAAAAATATTAATAATACGTTAATGGTACAACAAATATTAATTATCAATAGCAAAAAATTTAAATAACTCATTTCTAAACGAATTTCTTGACATATTAAAATCAAAAATTTCAAAAACAGAGTTACAAATTTGCGGCATTCTCAAGACTGGTTCAGAAAGTGCGTAATTTGTAGTAACAGAATCATTGTGTAAGAAACCGTCTCGTCGCCGCGAACCACGTGTAGGAGCGTAAAAATTGAAACGCGTAAATATTTCATCACAATCAATTCGTGAGGTCAAAACATCGCGCACAAAGATAGCTGATGCTATGTCTCTTCGGTGATTTAATCGTTGTAATTTTAATAAATTACCGCGATATTTATAAGGCAGAAGAACATAGTTATTCACTCTATCAGAAGATACACCACGAAGAGCATACAGTACAAATTGCTTCTGAATGCTTTCAATTCTATCTGAATGACACTTATAAAATGGTGACCAGATCTGAGAAGCGAATTCAAGAATAGACCGAACAAAGGACACATATAAAGATTTTAGTGTAAGCGGGTCCCAAAAGTCTTTACAATTACGCTTAATGAAGCCTAACATAATGTAAGCCTTAGCAATAATAGAATCAATATGTTTTGTAAAGGAAAGATCAGAAGAGAAAATTATACCCAAGTCATACATGAACTCAACTCTGTCCACCACCATATTATAAAGAAAATAATGCTGAAGAATAGGTGATCGCTTTCTAAAAAAAGAGATAACCTTACATTTGGCCACATTCAACAACAATTTGTTGTTAAACGACCAACTGCAAAATATGTTCAAATCACTTTGTAACTTTAAACAATCAGAAATTGAAGAAATCGGAGCGAATATTTTCATATCATCTGCGTAAAGAAGGCAATGTGCAAATTCAAAACACTCCACAACATCATTGATAAATAATGAGAACAGAAGTGGACCAATGTGACTACCTTGCGGTACTCCAGAAGTTACACGAAATAAATGAAAAGCAGAAACATTAATCTTATTCTTAACGTATTGTGACCGGCCAGACAGATAAGATTCCAACCATTTGATAGGGATGAACTCAAAATTTAGTTACTCAAGCTTATAGGTAAGAATTGAATGATCAATTTTATCAAAAGGTTTTGAAAAGCCAGTATAAACTACCTCTACTTGTTGACGGCCCTCGATTCTGCTGTATAAATTTCCACAGAGTGCAGCCAAATTGGTAATTGTAGATCTTCCTTCGATAAAACCCATGTTGTGCAGGCAAAATAAGAGATTTCAAATGGAAAAACAAAAATTTATGCACCACGGCTTCGAAAGTTTGGGAATAGCAGAAAGAATAGCAATTCATCGATAGTTGCTAATTTCACATCTTTTGCCAGTCCGAAGGCTTTCATTAGAAATGTGAGTAAGCGGAAGAGCTAAACTTTCTGCACAATTTTTAATGAGGATGGGTGGAATGCCATCATGACCAGCCCCAATCATCCTCTTATTTAAAACAACATCCCCTAAACTGTGGGAGTCTCGATTTCTACAGTTGGGGTGCGAAATTTGATGTTTGAGGCAACTGCTTTCCGAAAATTTTGATTCTTAAATGGCCAGTTGGCCAGGTTTCCGAACTTAAAGCCTTGTCCTTGAGATCTTCGTTTATTCTCAACTTAAAACATAAGTATTCCAGATCTTGAATTTTTCCCGTTTTTGGAATCAATTTACCAACATGGTAGAAACTTGTTCCCAAACACTTATTAGCCATAGCTAAAACATCATCCTCGGTTGTTAGAGGATCCAGTCTGGATAGGTGACGCCAAAATTTATGTGGTAGGTACCGTTTTGATAATAATATCTGGCAAGATATTAGAACCTCGTACTGCTTGTTGATTATTTAACTTCGATTGGGTATTAATTTCGGATATTTCCCCGTTATTTGAGGGGCTGCTAAGGCAAATGTTATCTGGTTTGCTAGATGATGCCTCTGAAGAATCAATATTTGGGGGCTTAGTTGTTGATTCTGCTTGAGTCGTAGTGCCTCAAAGGTCATTAACCACTTTCGCTTGGCCCCTTGTTAATCGTTCTTTTTGGTGATATGTCGGCTTCATTCTGCTATAAAAAACCACCTTGTCTGCAGTTTCAAGTTTTTTAAGTATTAAGCTAATATTCTCCTTGTTCCTGTCAATCTCTTTCTGCAAGCACTTCACCATATCCTGCTGCGCAATATTAATTTGTTTATGAATTGGAATGTTCCAGTTAGAATTTGGTGAAAATTTAAGAAAATTTTGTTTTTCATCAGGTCTCTACAGTCATTACAGAACCACATTATGTTGGCGCATTTCAATGTGGCATTATTTCGTTCGATCCACTTCAAATTGAGAAAACTGGCCATAATTTAGAACGAATCGAATTTTCACAGATTTTACCATCAACAAAAAAATTGGGAACAATTAAAATTCCTAAGAAACATTGCCATTCACCTGATTCCTTAAAACTTGATGATAATACGGATTCTATTCACGAAGAGACGTGCAAAAAAACAAAACATTCAAGTTTCCCAGACGTATAATTGAACGGGTGTCAAAAAGCTACTCATCGAAGCAATTATTCGTTCAGGAATCTTTAAAACAAAGTATAAGCCGTAATAAAAAATAAAAAGTCGAAAAATTCCGCATCAGAACAACCGAATTTCGATTTATCCAAAAGTATGGCAAACAAACCGGTGTCAATATTATCAAATGGATTAGTTTATCGCGACGTAGATAATAAACCAATAAGCGTTACTAAAACGTGCGGTTTCGATTCATTAACCCAAATTTTATATTCGGCGGCAATGGATGCAGACTACTATAAATATTTATTAATGTCGCACAATAACAACATATATTTTAAGTTTATCTCAGAATTAGTAAGTAAAGAAATCAAACGACAAACCTACAGTTGTGTATAATAAAATAGGGAATTCTTTTCTTTAAGCGGACGATTTTTCTGACCGAACTAAAATGCTAAATTCCGTTAATTTTGCATCAATATATTTTTTGTATATTTATTTTTGTTGTCAATCAGTATTGTTATTACTACGCATTTTAAATGGGAAATGTCAAAAAAGTTTGGATATCCGCATATCTCTGCAGAAATGTCAAAAATTAATGGATTCTGTGTTGTTTCTTTCGTTCCACAACCAAATATTAAATTTTATTATATGGCTGAATTATTTTTTTATAATTATCTTATTATAACTTGGAATATAATCATATGGATTACCTATTCTTGTGCTTTCTGCACAGCACAAAATGGTCTAGTTTTTGCCAAATGCTCTTTAGTAAAAGCAATTCTGTTTGCTACGTTCCGGTTGGTTAACTGTGATTTCCTTTTCACTTTATTGCTCTATGGCTTAATTATAATACCACCACTGAACCCTAAAACTACCGCTCTTATATGGATTAATAATATAAATGAGATTAGTAAAATAAAAATAGTTGTAATAGTTTCATCATGTCGATATAATTAGGTTCCACAACGAAGTTAAATTTGTTTTTATTTTTAAATAAAGATAATTATCATAGTATACCTACAATAAGGACAATTTAACTTCGTTGTTGAACTTAAGTTGATCGACACGTTTTATGCTTACCTTAAATATTTATTTGACCCATCATCATCTCTTTGACCTTTAAATTAATTTGCAGTTACAGTAACAGTTGTATTCGGTTTGGCTGTGGGTTCTTTTACGTTGAACGGCTGCCTCGCTGGGGCGGGGGAGGAAGGGAATGAATAACTAAACTCTAGAAGACTTAACAATTGATGAATATAGTTTTGAAAGTCTGTCACATTATCTAAAAAAATCTAAATAAATTTTAAATTAGCCTAATATTTGGAAGCTGATGACATCAATTGATTAGATTAATATTGGCAAGGGGATTGCGCGATTGTTGCATAACTCTATGTGTGTACATAATGTAAACTACCGAAAAAAAATCATAATATTATGAAAATAATAGGTTACAGGTTGTGATGCAAATCAACTGCAATCGACCTATAAACTATCAAGTGATCTCGAACACTTCTCAATATTATCGAAAATTGTTCAATAACTCGATCGAATAATCTCGAAACCAAGCAACCAAATGGCGTTCAAATGCTTAATCCGAATTAATCCAAAATTATTTGTAGAATGAAAAAATTTCAAATATACTAGAAAATATATGTATGCTAAGTAACTCAGCATTCTGCAACAAGATGCAACTAAAGCTTGTGTAACTTTATAGAATTCTAGAATATTCTCGATATTCACAAAAAATTTCGAATATTCAAAAAAATACTCGGATAAACATAAAATCCTAGAATAATCTGGCGTCAAGCTACTCCATGCTATAATATATACACTCGAATAATAATGAAAATGTCGAAAAATATCGAAGTCTACAAAATTTCTAATAATAAATCCAAAATTCTCGAAAAATCCCAGAAAATCGCTAGAATCTCAATATATAACTAATTCAACAGCATTATTATTATTGTAGCATTATGCAATTATGTACAATGTCCTGTAAATTTCGACTAAAACCGAGAAACTCAAATTGTCTCGAATAATTTCATAAAGCTTAAATAATCTAATGTTCTAGAATATTCCTGAAAATCGCAAGTGAACTTAGATTCCTAAAATAATCTTGAAAATTCTAGCACACGACTTTTTTTTACGAACAGGGAATTTTGAGAAACTTATGATAGTATGCAAATTTTTTACAAATTTATTCTTGCATTTTTAATGTTTTTTTTTTTTTTGGTTTTTCATTTTTTTATTTGCAAAATAAATTTTCTAGTCCACGGAAGTTGCCAATTTTCAATCAAATTCACTGGGACCTACCAACTTATGAAAAAAATTAAATGTGTGGTTTAAATTCAATTGGTTAAACCGTCTGGGCTGTAGAGACGAAACAGACTGACTGGCAGAAACCAATTTGAAACCCTATTTTTCGGACTCAGGGGACTTCAAAGCAGATAAACCTCTAAAGATCTTACTATTTTACTAACGTAAAAGAAAGTAATAACCGGAAATCCTCGAACAGTATCGAAAATTTTGATGAAATTAGATGTCAGCAACTTAACGCTACTCAAATCCAGATGCCTTTATAGTACATAGAGAGCTTAAAACCTCGAAAAATTCTGAAACCTTGATGTACATGTACAAGTCAGAAATGTATTATTATGACGCAATATAAAATTTTGCTCCGGTGGCACAGTGGTCTGCATGCTTGCTTTAAGCTCCGGAGGTCCCGGGTTCGATTCCCGTCGGGTGATTTCTCGGCGGCAAAAAAAAAATATAAAATTCGAGAAACTCGAACCCTCTAATCCCTGTTAAAACAGTTATATTGAATCGATTTTCGATAAATTTCAAGATTTTTTCTTACACGGTAGCAATGATATAAAATGTAAACACTATAGCCAAGAACAGGCAGATGTTCACTAAAATTAACTTTTTTTTGCTATTTTTTGATGTTGCGAGAACTATAGTGGGTTCCCAAATTATTAGGAATACAAATCGATTCCTTTCAAGATATGTTGGCCTCTGGTGACTGTCAAAGTTAAATAAATATTTTAGTTAATATTTCATTCAAATAAATAGTTTACTATTATGTAGAAGAGTAAATGTTGTTCTAAATATTTGGTGAATTCAAATGCAAAGTTTAGCTTCATAGATGTATCTTTGGCAAAAAAAACAAGTTCTAGCAGAGCTAGGCTCAAAATATTGAATAGATTTATTGTTCCTACGTTTGTTTCATTTGACGTTTTGTTCCAGCTGAACCATAAGAATAAAATTAGTACATAATAGAACAATTAATTTTAGCACTTATAATTTTTAGTACACAAATAAAAATTAAAAAATATTGTTTTATCCTTGTAAATGTGTTCTTACCAAATTTTACTCTCCGGGTAAGCTAAAAGGGGTAAATATTAATTTTATAATTAAAATTTATCATGGTTATCCAATTTTAACGTGCAATATAAAAAATATAAAAACACCCGATTTTTATTTTTTTTTTCACCCTCGAGAGGCAGTTTTCACCTTCCGCAGTTTAAGGTGTATATTTTTTTTGTGTATGGAGTGCTGATTATTTTAACAAATGGCTATAAAAAGCCCTTAAGCAAAAAAAAAATAATACAAAATATTTATTTTAAAATTTTGATCTATTTATGGATAATTTTTTACCTCTATAATTAACCTTTTTTTATTTGTATGTAAATTTATTCAATTTTTGTATAAAAAGTATAAACATTACATTTGGGTGCATTACTTTAAAGATAAACAAGACAAAGGGGGTCTGTTTGAATTTTTAGTTGTGAAACTCCCAACCTCTATTTGTGAAATTTATTTTTTCGTAATATATAGTACGTTTAAGAAACATCAAGTAAAGTGGTTGGGAAATGGCCACCATTTGCACCCTTTGACTGAACTATTGGTCAAATTATGCCCTAATCTTATTTTAATGCTAAAATCCTTAGTTTCAAGATATAAATCTATTTTCTATGTGGAATCTTGGTCTACAAGCTAAAAAAGGACATAAGCTAATAAAATCACTCAAACATTAGAAAAAATCAAGCGTCAGGTATTCACTTAATGTGGTGACAGTTTTTACATAATAAAGACATCATAAAGAAAACTCCATATTGTAGTGTCCTCCTTTTCTTGAAGGTTGCTAATACAAAACATGGGGGGAGGGGGGTTAACCGGGAAAACATATTTTACTGATAAATTTTAATTTGCAAGTGAGTTTAAAATAATTTCAGTGCGATTTTCCATATTTCAAAAAAGGTTTTCCCTGATTCATACGAGGCTTTTATAATTAATTTGTGAGGCTTTATAATTTTACTTAATTAAAGTTTTATTTCATATGATTTTTCCAGATTATTAGAGATGCACCGCGCACAGCTTTATGATGAGAGTTATATGATATCACAAAATTATGAATAATTTTTTTGGCTTATTCATGATTTGACTTGGCAATTACGTAGCTAATTTTTTCAAAACTTTGTAGTAAACTGATTAAAAAAGTTTGCTACTTCGTCTTGGCTGTCTTTAACACTGTTGAATGTTGGCAGAGGTTTTGTTTGGTAGAACTTGTTTGAGTAATTTCAACAATTCCACTAAACGATGTTTCATCGACATGCTCATTCGATATGATGTTTAATTTTTCAAATTAACCATTCTGTGATTTCTGTTTAACATCAGAATTCGAAAAATGGTTTGAAGTTTCAGGCGTTTTACAAATTTGGAAAAAATCATTTAATTTTCATAAAACGTTCAAAAAAAATCAAATTAACAAATTTATTCACGAATCAAATGACCAATTTTGACTAATTTTAAATTTTTCGTCGCTTTTAGGTAATTTTTTTACAAACTTCATTACATCTGTCACCAATATTGTCAACGTATCCAAAATGGAAAACAGCAAATTCGCACAATCTCTTAATCTTAATTCACTTCACTTAACAACATAATTTGCTAAGTATCATAAGTAATTTCGGAAATACCCAAAAATCTCCACGATTTCATAGTGTCTCAAAACACACAGGACACGTATAAAAAATACAAGATAATTACACCGGAAAATATGTTCCAAACGAGACAATCAACTAACAAGATAAAAAAAAAATTTATGAAAATTCTACTCTCAAAAACAAATACTAAAACAACATAATTATACATACTTTTCCGTTATACACCAACAATGAATGAGCCGAGACACAGTCAAGTTAACAAATAAAAAAAAAAAGTAAAAATCTACTTTGCTTAATGATCTAAATCAACGTAAAGTATTACTCTTGTATAAATTTTCGTTCTTCCCTAAAAAATAATAACAACAGAAAAACACGATGCATAAGCTTTTCAGAAAAACTTATATGTTTTCGAAAAAAAAAAACAAAATATATGCATACATTTTTAATGTAATTTCCATGTATCCAAATTCAAATTTTCTTTCGCAAAGAAATTTTCTCATTCTCTGCGGGAAAAGCATATAGTATGCATGTAGATACTTTTCAATTTTCTTTTTTTTTCCATGTAGTTTTTGATTATTTTTAAGTGAATATAATTCAAAATATCTGGAAAGCAAAAAATAATAAATTTCCATGTAAGTAGTTTTTCGATTATTATATATGTACATATGTACGTATTTTTCTCGTTCTAAATTTTACATACTCGTATATACGGATGGAAAAATTGCATGGTGTAATTGGCAGAGTGGATTTTTCAATTTATTATAAATTTTCTTGTTGGTTGAGTTTTGTATTTAGTAGTGGTATAGGTATATTCCATTCGGATTAGAATACAGGTGGCCTGAATTTTTATACGCGATGCTACATATGAACTTAATTAATGGGTGGAAATTGGTAGAAAGAAAATTTTAAAATATATATTTTGTGTTATTTTGCGAAAATCGATTATACATGGAATACTGATTTTTCTCATTTTATTTTTATCTCTTTTCAGGTATGTAACCGTGCTACTGATGATCTTTTTGATTATTTTTGTGCTGTTTTGATTATTCATTTTGTGAGGTGGAAAACAACAGGTAATGTTTTTTTTGTACCATCTAATATGGGAAATGAATTTTTCTTTTATTTTCATTTATTTCGATTAACTATATAGAGGCTCATCCGAAGAAAAATAATATTTTCAAACTAGGGTTTCGACTCGCCTCATTCGTTGATAAATATCTTATTTTGAAGATTTAAACAGAATTTGAATGAAATTTTAAGCATGATAATTTATTTTAGGTTCACGAAAAATCGATTAACTTCCTTTTGCATAGAGTTTGAATAACGACTTAAATTCAATTTTATTTGAAATCAATTTTGATAACAAGGCAATACATCGAATATCGTTTTGAAATGTGTTTTCGCTATAGATGCGCATTTTTCATTTTGGACGCAATGCTGATTTTGATTCTTGGTTCTAGAAAATAAAGAAATAATTAGCAGGTTTGCTAGTTAAATTAATCACCCGTGGAGCAATAAAATAATTCCCACCAAAATTATGCTAATACGCATTGCAAAGATTGCATTCGAAGCAGTTTTCGCGCGCGTTTAAACACGTTTTGTTTGATGTCAATTTATATTCTCACTAGCTGTTTAGTGAAATTTAAATGTCTTACAATATAAAAGTTTTTGAAAAATGAGAGAATGAAATAAAATTAGTGGTTTGTGGTGCAAATGCTAGACGAGTAGGGTACCTTTTGATTTAATTTTGCGAATCTGATTGAATCATTGGTATATGCGGTATCAAAACGTGGTCTCCTTTAAATTTATCATTTGTGATTATTGATTCGAACTTATTTCCCATGACTTTTTTGACAACTAATCGCGTTCCGTTGCAAATTTTTGGCGGATTTATGTTTCTCAATAAAATTATTGATGAAGCAATTTTTAATTAGAAATTGTGCGGCGGTAGACCTGGCAAATCGAGAGAATTCAAAAATTATGTAGGAAAATTTACAGCTTCGTTCTCGTCGACTATATAGTATCAATTAAATTGAATGAAATTAGTTCACCGAATAACATGATTGTATGACAAAATTCAATGCATCGACATTAGGGATTGCCATTTTACCGGTTTTTACCGGTAATACCGGTTTTAGGACGAAATTTTGTAATCGGTATTACTGATATGGATTGGAACCGTAGTACTTTTTCAATATTTTGTGTTCGCATTTTTTTTTTAATTTTCATAACCAAAATTTGCTTCTAAAACCGGTATTACCGATAGCAGTAATACCGGATTACAATCCCTATTCGACATCAATGTTTTTGGTGGCTAATATGGCGCGTTGACTTAGCCATTCATGATTTATGACCGCGGAGGATTAAGTTAAGTGTGTAAATGCTTCGCTATAACGATGACGACTTTATGGTACAATAAAAGCCTGGCCATATACCATTTCAGCTGGCGTGTGTTTAAGGCCGTCTTTCACGATCGTACGAATTCCAAGCAAGACAAATGGTATTTCATCGCTCCAATCAATTGTGTTGCAACGAGCCATTAGTGATGCCTTAAGATCTCATTGGACTGAGGATGGTAGGCGTTAGTATGAATGCGATGTGATCCCAATAACTTTGTCAAATCTGTAAACAACTTCGACTCAAACGCGAAATATATTGTGAAACGAAAGTCTTTGCTACCGTAGATGCTGATATATCTGAAATCGGGTACGCCTCGGGCCATCTCGTAAATCTATCAACGATTGTGATCAAATCCGTTGGATTGTGGCAGAGGTCCTACTAAATCCATATGGATGTATCCATAAGTTCAAATCGTGATGGTGGTATGTTAAAGATTCCGTGCTCTGACTTCGTATGCCTTGTAACCTTTGACTTTTGACAATGTAAACAAGCTCTGGCCCAATTGTTGCAATCTTTGTTTAAACTAGGCCAGAAATACCGATCGGAAACCAGTTTTCGAGAAGCAGGTATACCAGAGCGCGCCAATGAAGGAAGCGTATCCAAAACTGATTTTCTTCGTTATCATTGTTTTGCTGTTCCGTTAGAGATCGTTCATTAAAAATTTTACTATTTATAACATTTTCTTCTGGATAGCCAATTCGAGATAGACAATCCGCAACCACATTTTCTTTACCATTAATATGCCTGATATCGCTGGGAAACCGTGCGACGTAATCCAGGTGTCTAGCCTGTCTGGGACTTCGTTCGATTTTTGAAGTAATGGCTCATGTGAGCGGTTTGTGGTCTGTGTATATTACGAACTGTCTGTCATCGATGAAATAGCGGAAGTGATTCAACTTTAGGTAAACTCCTAAAAGTTTTCTATCAAAAGCTGAGTTCTTAGATTCCGCAGGTGAAATTTTCTTTGGGAAATATGATATCGATTCCCATATTCCATCATTTAACTGCTCCAATACTGCTCCGACGGCCCAACTTGATGCATCGGTGGTGATGCTGAGATCCGCATCATACTTAGAATGAATTAAACTCGTTGATGTAGCTAGAGATTGTTTGGCTATATTGGCTATATGATCATCCCAATGAATTGTTGTTACTGCCGAATCGAAGACGGTGTAGGAATTACAAATTGTCTCAATTCGATTGGCAGATGGTGAAATTCCATGTCTCATTATCGTGTGTCCCAAAAAATCGAGGCTCTCTACACCAAATATACACTAGAGGCTTTGATATTAATTCCAAATTCCACCAGTCTGCTGAAAAGAAGTCTCAGATGATGTTTGTGCTGTTCAACATTCTCACTTGCTATATACACGGACACAAAGTTGAAACCCTGAACCACGGGTATTCATAAAGCGTTGGAACGTTTGACACGCATTTCTCAGGCCAAAAGGCATGCGAACAAACTCAAACAAACCGAAGGGCGTAGTTAGTGCGGTTTTGTGTATATTTTGTTCGCCTATTGGTATGTGATGGTAAGCTCTTATTAAATCTATTTTTATGAACACCTGACAACCATTTAAAGCTAATGAAAAATTTTGGATATGTGGTATTGGATATCTGTCCGGTGTTGTGATGGTGTTTAACAGACGATAGTTATATGTAGCGGTGAAGACACGCTAAAGCTTATGATCAAATTCCAATTTGGCAGCTTTATGTCGACCGGAATCTAACCTTCTCGGATTGCAAAACGGAAGAGGACCGATTGTTTGGATATAATGAACAACACCATATTTTACTGGAAGATTGTACGGCTCGAACTTCTACTCCTTGCTTGACGAAAATATGCTATGAAATCACTTTGAAGCTTGTGCATCATCCCTTTTAATTCCGACATTTCTTTCTCATGCCGATTATTTCGTTCGTTTCCTGATATTGAATATCTTGATAGACTATTGGCGTAAACAGAAGTGGAAGGAGCGTTTATCGAGTTCACATATGGACCAGAGGTAGATGCCTTATCAGCTATCTCCAATAGCTCGATTGTCGGTTTACTGGATTGAGAAATCAAAGCGATATTCACGACACGTCGTGGTAACCTTCTAAGCCATAGCTTCTTAATTAGATCTTCGCAAAAATCACCAGTGGAACCTGCTAGTTGGTTTAAATGTCTGTAAAATTCAGATGATTTTTGTCACTCATCTGAGTGTTGTAGAGTAATTCCTCTATACAACGTTCCTCACTAAGTGAATGCCATTCAATTAATTTTTGCTTTAGTTTTGCATAAATATTTAACTGTGGGGGTTCTCAACAAAATTCAAAATAAAATCGATTGCCGTTTGAGGTAAAGCAGCTAAAACATAGTGATATTTAACATTGTCTGATGTAGCACGTGTGAGTGTAAATTACGCCTCAGCTTGAATAAACCAGGTTCCAGGTAAGTTAGACCAAAAAGGTGGTAATTTCATAGCCATCGCGGATACTTAGCTTTTGGTCGACTCTTTATTTTTGCTCTCGTTATCAGACATGGTTACATTTGTACAAAACAAACAAAAATAAATAAATAATACGGACTATGTGCACATACCTTTACACTGTAACAATTTAATTATAATCGACAACATTACGATTTCCCAACACAACTCGAGAAAAAAAAAATCTAACAAGTAAACTTAATATGTATACTCACAAATTTTAAACAGTTTAATCCATACCACATAAAAAACATAAATTTATTGCTGTTTGGTTGTTACGTTGAACACAATGCTGAACACGAACGGTTGGGTTGGTTGTTGTAACTTGTAAGTAACTTTGCTCGTCTTGATTTCAGCATTTTTTTTTTTTAATTTTATACTAAATGGGTCCCCTTAATCTTGCATTACAAAATTTTGCATTACAAAATCTTGCAAGTACAAAATCTTGCATTTCAAAATCTTGCATTACAAAATCTTGCATTACAAAATCTTGCATTACAAAATCTTGCATACCAATATTTCCCGTGCATTTATAGAATCGCGCGCGCGATTCTATAAATGTACGGGAAATTGTTATGCAAGATAACAAATCGCATTGACAAAATTCTACTGTATAATGATAATTATTCAGTAGAATTTTTCTTGAGATATCAAAAATTAAATGTCAGGGGTGGGATGTTGTAACATCACTTTCGATTCGAATTCGATAGATTTGATGTCTCATGTTTCAAGGATAAAATTGTACTATATTTCGTTTTTCAATTACACTGTTTTTCTTGCTATCTCAGCTTGCTCGAACAAAAGAACATTCTATTTCTACTTATACTCATGATAATTTATCACTAAAATTTTTGTTTAGTGATACTTTATCGATTTGAAAGAAAAGAAAAGTACGCAACAAAAAGAGATCGCAATAAAAAAAGCGTAATCAAAAAGCGAAATAGAGTACAATTTTATTCTTGAAACATGAGACATAAAATCTATCGAGTTCGAATCGCAAGTGATGTTACAACATCCCACCCCAACCAGAATATTATGTTGAGATATTCTGGAAAATGGAGATTTCCATTTTAATTTTAATATTAAATCTTCATTAATCAGAAACGAAAATTTAAATTCTTGAAAATGAAGATTAAATCTTCTTTATCCAGATAATTTTGTTGAAATATTTTGAAAAATGGAGATTTTGACGTATAGTTATCCGGATCGCTATCTGCACAATTTGTTTTATTTATTTTTTTTATTATATTGAACTTTTATGAATACGCAATAAATATTATGTTAGATACTAAAGACAGGTACAGATACTAAAACTGCAAAATTTTTTAAATGCAAGATATTGTATTTGCAAGATTTTGTATATGCAAGATTTTGTACTTGCAAGATTTTGTAACTGCAAGATTTTGGGTTGGCAAGATTTTGATTTGCATAATTTTTAAAAAATGCAAGATTTTGTACTTGCAAGATTTTGTAATGCAAGATTTCGGGGCGCTCCCATACTAAATATATCACGTTGGAGTCACCACTTGTCGGCACTAGATATCCCACTTAGCTTTGAGACAGACAATAAAATTAAAGCCCACCAAAACGTCTTTCATTACCTCTCAAATCTTTAAGTGTATAATCAATGCTTCCGATGCATGTTTGTGAGCCATTGTACATTCGTTGAAGAAATTTAGCCATCCTTGAGTGTTTTTTAATGTTGCATATAATTATGATGTTTTCATTTGCTTGAATATTCAATGTCAATTTGAGAACTGAATGAGTTGTTCTTCCGCCCAATGGCCACTGATATATTTACTTTTGAACGGATTTCGGCCAATATTAACGAAATTAAAAAGGTTTTTGCTGTTTCAATGCTTTTTTGTTCTGATGAAAGAGAGATCAGTTATTTCGTGAAGTATCACAACTTGAGTCCAAATCTCTGGCAATGGCCGTTAATAGCCCTTAATCAACTTCCTGCAAAACCGCAATTTGAAGTTTAAAATTAAATTCTCCTTCCATAGAGCTAAGAAGTTATTCACTAACCAGAGAAATAAATGTGCTACGAAGTTTCAAATTGCGGTTTTGCAGTGGTTTCATTTTTAAATTTCAAAGCGTGACAATATCGTTATGCTTTATCCATGTTACCAATTAAAATATTTGCATGAGCGCAATACTCAATTTCAGAATGATGATAATGTTAATGATCTTGATTTTTTTTTTAACCAAGTTGCGTGAATTCGCCTTTTGTGTGTATGATTTTGCTTTTTAAAGCAGCCTTAGGTTTGGACGCAATTTCGAAAGAAACATTCGTGTTATGAAAACAGTTTGATGAAATTCAGTTGATTGTTAGCAATGAGCGTAATTTGCGTTTTTTCATGACGCCCTTAAAATGTGCTGATTTCCAATGATTTGTACCTCTAATAATAGGTTTTGGAGCCTGTAATAGTTGATCCCACAGAAAATTCAACTGTTGAGAAAATTACCAAAGTTTTAACACAAAACTGGACGTTCAAATCTAAATCTGCATTTGTGCTCCTATACATACCCGTAATATGAGTAATAGGGAGTTGACTTCTTTATATATCAGAGAATTTTTTTTAATAAACTCTTATCTCAGTTTGAATTTTCGATTTGCGCTGCCAAAATGATTTTTAACTATCTCTCGAATCGTTCTTCCTCATCTATTAACCATTCCGGTCGATAAAAACGAGTGAAAGCGACCATTTGTAATTACAGCAGCCCAAACTATCGCAGAAGTATGCACAACTCGGTTTCCAAATGGTCGCTGAACTTGTTCTTTAACCACACACGATTATTTTCATTGTTTGTTTAGGTACTGTTGAACAGTAAAAATTTTTTCACCAGAAAATCTCAAATTTGCCCTGATGAATTTGGGGATCGGTATATAATTCTGTTTTACAAAATTCTGTTTTGACAAAATTCTGTTTTTTCGAAATTTTATTTTTTCCAAAAATTCTGTTTTACAAAATTCTGTTTTTACAAAATTCTGTTTTTACAAAATTCTGTTTATACAAAATTCTGTTTTGAAAAAATTCTGTTTTTTTAAATTCTGTTTTATAAAATCAACATACACATTCCCACAGGCACAGCATTATACTTGCCCACAGCATTATACTTACACACAGCCACCCACACACACATACACCCATACCCACATTCACACACACCCATACACACACGTACACAAAGGCACACGCATACGCAGCCACACGCACGCACGCACACACACAAACACACCACACACACACACACACACACACACACACACACACACACACACACACACACACACACACACACACACACACACACACACACACACACACACACACACACACACACACACACACACACACACACACACACACACACACATACACACACATACACACACGCACACACACACGCACACACACACACATACACACACACACACACACATATACACACACAGCCACACAGAGTAAATAAAAATTATAACACATGTTTCATAAAATTCTGCTAAAAATTAATTCTGCAATTAATTTTTTTGCGGCAAAAAAATTAATTGCAGAATTAATTTTTAGCAGAATTTTATGAAACAGAATTTTGTGAACCAGAATTTTGTGAAACAGAATTATGTAAAAACAGAATTACGTAAAACAGAATTTTGTAAAACAGAATTTTGAAAAGCAGAATTATAACAAGAAGAATTTCGTACCCAACCCGAATTTGACATGATGAAATCGACGCGTAATAGGTATAGAATATCGAACAATAACATGTTTTTCACGAATTTAAATGTACTTTGAACATTGTCTTAAGATAAAGAAATTCAATCACAATATCTTACAGTATCAGAAAACTGTGAAGTTTGGGATTGGTTTGGCAGAGCCATAAGGGGAAATACGAGAATGTTACAACCAGTTTGAGCTCAAGCGATTCAACCAATGCTGCCAAATATCTCAATCATAAAACTCTACCAACAAACATGTGATAAGGAAGAGATTAAACATGTCTTTATTTTTATCAAAGTGTGCTCTTCTCCATATTTACAGCTTTTTCTGCCTAAATTCGGCTCCTTCAGCTTTTCATGTTATACCTACCATATCCGGCTCTATCACCAACAGTTCAAGCCTCTCTTTTGATTGATTGATTGATTTTGACCGTACACCCATTTTTAGTATAGGATTGAGATCAATCCGGTTACAAACATCTTGGCTATCAATTGTTAGTAGTTAGATGTTGTTCTAATAATTACTTTATTACATTTTTTCTAAAAACTGCTTTCCATCCTTGGCATCGTAAAGTCAATATTAATTAGTTATCAATTACTCCTTATACATATTTCCCACCGCCACCATCTTACTTCCTCCGGCCATTTTTAATTGATTGCTCGATTTTGAAATAGCTCATCATAATCTCAACCCATTAAATACAGTTACCAATTTGTAAAAATACTTAACATAATAAATATAATTAATATCAGCTACGTATTCAAATAATTTCCGCCATACTGATTACTCTCGCAACTTAAATTACAGTTTAGCACAACTGACATTATAAATGGAGCATTTTCGCGGACGTTCCACTAGAATTATAGAAGTTTGATCTGTGTTGGGTGCTGACCTGTAATGAATTACAATTACGCCACCTAAATCAAAATAATAAGACACTAATTAGTTTCTAAAGTACGAAGTCCGACCTGTGGGTGTTTTCCTATGCTATTTTTCCTGTGGTTTATTCTGGCGTAAGAAAGGAAAAATGAATAGGAATTTTTTTTGTTAGTTTCAATTCTGTACACTAAGGCTCTGCGATTAGTTAAAGGTAATCAAACATCAAACATTTTGTTGTTAAAATACAATTTCCTATGAATATAAATAAATAAAAACAATTTGTTTTACATTGTTATACATTATAAAGATATAATTAAACAGATTTGATTTATTACGCTGAAATTTATCGGTTATATTCATATACCCATTTTTATTATTTTTTTATCTGACGTCTTGGCGAACATATACAAATAACAAAATGCCTACTTAGTGTTAAAGAAAAAAGTTCAATAGGAATTAATTTACCGTATCAAAAAAGGCAAGAAAAAATAAATTTCAAAACTGCTATAAATAGGAAAAATAAAATTCCTATTAAGGCTTGCCAGAATGAGCATTTAGGAGAAAAAAATAAAACTACTATTAAAATGTCAATTTTTTTACCTTTTCCTATTCCTAAGGAAAACCAGAATACTCCCGCTGGAGTGCCTGTAAATTAAGGTGACATGAGTCAAGACAACACAATTTCTAAACTACATTTTCGCTGGGTGCTTAAATTTTCTGGAAATCTGCAGACTTAGCTCGTCAGTTGATCAAAACGTTCTGTCTTACATGTTTTTTTTATTTCATTTAGTGATTTGTAAAAAATAAAAATACCACGGGTTCAATACTCTATAGCACATTCACATTGCGTGTGCAATTAAACGGCATTGACCCTGGTTAAAAATACTTTTACTTATTGCATGGTAATAATAATTAAATTTATTACGTTACGAAATTTATCATTTCTGCTAAATATGTGTATTACAACAATTTAGTATAATACACATATTGCAAAATAGCGAACAATTCTGAATGCATACATAATATGTTGTTTCCATACTAAAATTACCATGATGGATGGTTCGAAGATGTACTTGGACATCCACATCACTCCCCCCCGAGAAAAAAAAAAAAAAAAATTTTTTTAAAAAAACGCGGTGGTTTTAAAAAAAAAAATTTTAAAAGAAAAGTCGAACAATAATGATTTCTTAATTTTTAATGTTATTTATTTATCAATTGCTTAATTTACATTTTCTGTTACTTTAAAGAACGCCCTAACATTCTTGCTGTTGGTTGTTCGTTGTTGCCTGAGCCACTCGTTTGTCGAACCGCACCCTCAAGTACTTGCGGATTCGATTATATACAATGATCACCAACAATATGATCAACGCCAGTTCTACTTTAGAACCAATCTTATCCCACCAGTCATTATTCCCATTTTTTTCTCTCATTGGAGCCACAGTTGCTGGAGCCCTGAGTATAACGATGATCTCTTCCTTTTCTGCTGAAAACCAGTTACCCATGGCTTCTGGGTAAAAAGGATTAAACATCGAATCTGATTTTTGTCTTACTTTTTTGTTGTGAACTTTTTTTTTTTTTGTTGTTTACCAATGCGGCACTAAATCAAAACTGTGTATCGTTAATCGGTTCAGTGGTGGTTTTATACCGTCAATAATGCGAAATAATCAACTATTTATTGAAATTTAACCACGTTATTGATTTTATGCTGACGACCGGCATTTTCGAGGTTGACGACATCCATTCGAAATATTTTCGCAATCTCTTCATTACTTTATAAGGGCCATTATATGGTGGTGTCACACTGGGCTTTACCTTGTCAACTCGCACAAACACATATTTGCAATTTAGTAGATCTTTTGGAATAAAAATGTTGTTCTGTGTAGGCGTTCGTGTATCTGGCGGAATTAGATCTTGCATGTGATTTCGTAGCTGTTCGACATACGATGCAGGATTTAATTGCGGATTTCGACTAGAAGGGACGAAAAAATCTCCGGGCACCCTGTTTGTCCGTAGACCAACTCAGCCGCGGAACAATTTAAATCCTCCTTGAATGCCGTACGAACTCCTAATAATACAAGCGGAAGCTCTTCACTCCAATTAATTGTGTTACCGCGGGCTATCAGAATCTCTTTCAAGTCGATGAAAACGCTCGATTTATTTATTTTATTTATTTTGTGAATTCCTAGCATTTTGGTCAATTCTTGGAATAACGAAGATTCAAATTGAGGACCTTCATCGCTAGTGAGTTCAATTGGAATACCGAATCTAGCAATAAAGTTGGTCAATCATGCTTTTGTGACCGTTTGAGCGGTGTGCATCCTGAAGAGGAATAGCTTCAGTCCACCTAGTGAAACGATCGATAATTGTCAATATGTACACATTTCCATTTGATGGTGCTAAGGGACCCACCAAATCGATATGAATTTTTTCAAAACGATCCGATGGTAGTTCGAATCTTTGGAATTCGGATCGGGTGTGTCTTGTTATTTTTGCCTTCTCACAGTCAATGCAAGTTTTTACCCAATGTGAGCTATCCTTGTTCATTGATGGCCAGAAATACTTTGCTGTTACCTTTTTTCTTGAAGCTCTTACTCCGGGATGAGACAATTTGTGAATATTGTCGAAGATTTGACATCTCATCGGTTCCGGTATATAAGGTCGAGGTGACATAATTGAAGTTTCGCACCATATCAATTTCGAGCCAGCCTCAAGCGAAATTTGCTGTAGTTTAATTCTTTTGTTAAGAGGTCCTGTTTTATTTATGATTTCGTTTAGTTCAGGATCTAATTCCGCGGATCTAATTGGGCGATGTACTCCAAGTGGCGTGTCTGCCTTGGACTTCGCTCCGTCTTCGAATTAATTGCCATTGTTAAAGGTATGTGATCCGTATTAATCCGAAATTCACGCCCTTCGAGGAAATATCTAAATTTTTTAATTCCAACAAAAACTGCCAATAGCTCCCGATTAAAAGTAGAGTACTTTTGTTCTGGGAGAGTAAATTTTCTTGAAAAGAACGCTAAAGATTCCCAATGATTTCCATTTAGCTGTTCTAATACACCTCCACACGCTATATTCGAAGCGTCCGTCCTAATGCAATATTTGGCTAATGCAAACTTCTCGGGATCAAGACGTCGCGGTTTGCAGAATAGAAGTTGCCCTTCTGTCACAATTCTGTGAACTACATTGTGTTTCATCGGCAAGTCGTACTTAAGCGGCTGAGTAAGCTCAGGAAATTCCTTTAGTAATGCACCATATAAACCTTCGATGTTACAAATCCGAGGCGATGGCGAGCTAACGGAATAAACTGATCCTTTAGTAACCATGGTTGTTATGGGATCGACCAATCGTTTGTTCCTTAAATCGACCGTTAACCGAAATTTTACCAAAAAATCAGCTCCTATGATAGGTTTATTGACTGCTGCAACAATGAACCGGTGTCGAAATTCTCGACGAAGTCCCAAATTTATTGTTTTTTTTTGTTTCTATCTCTGCAATATTTTTCTGGGGCTCTAGGCACTCCCAACTCTTTCGCAGTTCCCTTTTAACGTCCTACCTTACGCCGTTGCCAGCCAACTCGAGGACGTACGACTATAGACCCGCTTTTGTTTAAACCACCTGCACATTGCATTGCTTCATGCCAGCCTATAGTACTGACATGAAAGGTGGGTCGGCCCATGGATTCACTCTCAACAGGGGGTCATAGATTTGTTCATCGTCATCACTGATCGTAATCAGATGATGAAAAATCCCTTTTGCATCCCGCCCCTATAGGGATTCGAACCCGGTACCTCCCGATCCAACCGCCGTAGCTTTAACCACTGCGCCGTTTGGTCGGTAATTTAATGTTAGAAGCCTTGATCCTTGATCTGGGCTCCATTTGGCAATTTGCACATATTCCTCGTGTATAATAATTTTGAAATAAAAATGTTTAAAAAAATAAATTACAGATGAAAAAAAAATAAAAAAAAATCGTTTAACCGACGTGAAATTCAAAGCCAACCGGCTCTGTGTTGAGCTTTAATTCGCTTCAAAGTAAAATTGATGTCTTTATTAAAGGCTTCCGGCATTAAAACAGTAGGTTTGCGGTTTTGGCATGTCGACCGCAGCTGGAATTCATAGTCTAGGGTTGAAATCTCAATCAACAATTGCCTTTCTATGTGGTCATCAATCAAGATCACCACTTTTGCTATTTTATTGATAGATACTTCCGGAGTTGCGCTTTTCTAATGACTATTCCTCTTTAAGGGACGCTATCGCTGGTTCTGAAGGAAGATTCACAAACACATACATATCGCACAATAAATTCTTTCCGCAGCCCGTTTCACCCCAAGTTCCGCTTTACGAAATAAAAATTAAATTAATTAAAAGACGTCGTAGAAAAAAAAACGAAGTTTAGTGTGTTCAAAATTTTATTTGCATGACAATAAAATTATAGGGGACAGTGACAATAAAAAGAGCGATTGAGCAAAAAAATGGAAATAAGAAAAAACGAACTAATATACATACCTGTTCGGAAAATACATTGCCTTAACGCGTGGATCCCGAATCGGTCCGCCAATACACCCGAGCCCACTAATACACTTTCTTAAAATTTTGTTTCCCGCTTTGATTAACAAAAACTCTTTGAATATTCTAACGAATACAATAACGTTTACGATTTTTCTTTTGACATTTACTCAACCGACAGAACCGTGACTTCACGTACGTTTTATTAATTTTGAACAATAAAAGTAAATTTACAACTTTTTACGTTTACTTCTTAATCACGTTAGAACCTGAGCATGAATAACAAAAACCAATCGGTATATTGTGTTGTTCATGTTCATGTTCTAACATGATTTAGAATAAATATTGAATATGAAATGAATATAAATAAGAGAGAAGAGATGAAATTAGATAAATTCATTCGTGCAATTTATCCCTATATTAGTCTCTGATGTTGTATGTTATCAGTTAAATGATCCGCTATGTAATTTATATTTAAATTCATTTCTACGTGATTTTTAGATCTCTTTAAATTTTTACAAACATTGATAAAAGTAATTAAAAGCCAATTTGTATACTACATCCAACAATTAAAAGCATCCTTGAATTGTGTTATCCTTAATATACACTTGAAATATTTTTTACTACATCTCCAAAATAAGGGAGAATTAATAGATGGCATTGAAACCATTTTCTTCATTTTTCTTTTATGGTATATTGTTGTTGTATTCTCAATTGCATGTCAAAAAGGATATATCCTCAACCTCGATTCCGTCGCTGTTTTTTAAAGGATATTTTTCATATTTTTTATTGTGTTTTGTTGTTAAAGTTCTCCACCGTTTTAAAAATAATCAGGACGTTTTCAAAACTCTCGCTCGCACCACATCGTTTTGTCATGCAAAAACTTGAGGGAAAAAAATTGATATAAACAATAATGATAATAATATGTAAGTAGAAAAGGATAATTTTCATTTTATTGTTTCCAGCTTTCACTCATTTTTTGCTTGCGTAGTATAATCTCAACCTTGGAAGAGACTATAAAAAGGATAACAAGAAAAGCAAAATGATAAAAGGTATCATATTTTGTTTTTCAATGCTATAAAGAAGAGTGATTTAAGGGCATTCAAATAATATAAAAATCTTTGTGTGTATGTATGTATAGGGAAGGAAAACAATAAAATACATAAATAAAGGATTAACTTGACGACGATACACTTTTCGTGTATTCTGTTTCTGAAGTAAAGTCTCCACCATTCGCAATATTAATCATCCTTTCATTTTGTGTTTGCCCCATATTAAATTATAATTCGGACAAATTGAACAAAAATTGTTGGAACATATTTTCCCGATATGAACGACTAAATAGAATTTTATTTTTTTATTATTATTACTATTGTCGTTAAAGTTTTTCCCCGCATCGGCAATAATATAGGAAAGTCGACAATCGACATAAAAATCCGAAACGAACGAAATTAAATTAAGTGAAAATCCATAAAATATTTTGTTTTTTATATTTCCTTCTCGTTCATTGATTGCAGCCAATTTATTGTTGGCGCAATCAAATAATAATCTGGGATATCATTTTTTTTTTGCTGCCATCGTCTATTAAATTTTATAGTGATTGGTAGCTTCGCGTTTATGTTCCAAATATTTATGGACCGGCAATCAAATTCGGGACGTTGTGCGGTGTACATGTACATAATTAAAATTGAACTGTTGTAACCCGATCTCCGAAAATTGGCCAACGTTATTATTCTAGAAGTTTCTGGTGCACATTAAATACTAAGTATAACGTATAATAAAATTAAATATCCTTGAATTTTTGTTTATGTATCCTAAAATAAATGGAAAAACTTTTACCATTCAACAGGATTAAAATTTTTGTTCGTTTTTATGATGGTATTATGGTACACCCTTTCTACTATTTCCCGTATATGTATATATTGCACAAGGCGACGACCATCCCGTACCCAAAATTTGCCAAATAAATTTTATTTTATTTTAAAATTCTGTCAAATGCATGAATTACATTTGAAAGATTTATGTTAGTTTTTCGTTCTTCATTATTCTTTTTTTGTTTTCCTTTAGGTACTTGTTCTTTCCGCCTGCACTCATTGTTTTTGTGCTCGACCTTCATCCACCCTCAACCCATAGTATTCAAGTGAAAAGTTTTTCGGTTGATTTTTGTTTAAAATATCGCATGTCTCGTGGGACACAAATCATGTCGTAATAATTTAGTAGTACATCAAATCATGTATATTATACAAAAGTAATTTCAAAGTCAATTTGAACCGGAGCATAGCAAAAACAGCAACAACCAAATGTGTGTATAACGAAAGGGTATAATTTCGATTTAAATTTTTTAGTTGGTTTGATGTAAGAAGTTTGTTATAGCTTCTTGTTGTTTTTGCACAAAAATAACAAAAGATTCAAGGGCATATTAAAGCAAAGATTTATTTTGGAAAAGTTTCCCTGTGGGATGGTTTCTTTAGGTATTTTCGAATTGAATTACAGTTTAAATTTATATTCATATGAGTTTGTTTTTCTGAAGGCCTGGTACCTATAAAAGTTGATTACAAGGTTTATTGTAAACTTTTTTCTCATCTTTGTAACCTATTATGACTACAAATCGAAAATATAGACACAAAATTCCATTCGACATTAACATTATGTAGACACACTTTGAAAATAAATTTTGTACCTCCAAAAAAATCATTTATCTACTGGTTTATCTTATTCCGGACTGTCAATCCCTAAACTTACCCAACCCGGAGATATCATATATAGTTTTAATTATCTAGTATTACCATGGAAGAATTACCATCAGGTACATGCATTTATCGATATTTTAGACATTTTTCGGCATCATTTCAATTATGAATTAAATGACTTCTGCACCAATAAGTTTTTTTAGCAGTTTTTCGTCTTAAAAGTATTTTTTTGGAAAATGAATTAATTTCGCCGATAAATATGAATTTATTCCGAGCGAATTTACTTCATCTACTGTGTGAATTAATGAAAGAAATCTGCAGAAATGTATTCATTACAAAAAAAAAATTTGATGTCGCGGATTTAATTCATATTGAAAATGAATTAATTTTGCCATAGAAAATTTTTCCAAACATTTATTTTTGTTGTTTTGAATTGAGTTTTTCCCTAGTTTTATACGATTTGTTTTAAGTTCATTGACCTATCAGACATAAATAACATAAATTTAAAATTCGAAGCAATGCGTTTATTGAAAATAAATTATATTATATGGTTTGAAAGAATCAAATTGGTTTATGGTGCAATTTATATAATTTACGGATAAATTCAAGAAGATGATTGAGAAAATATGAAGATAAACATAATGATAATTTGTAAACAAAATCAGCTGATCATTTGATAGATATGGTCTTCGTTTAGTTTGCTTAATTTAATTTGTATTTAATTTGATCACAATTCAACCGAGTATTTTCACAAATTCCATATTGTTAGCATCAATCTTCCGACATTTGTCTGTTAACCTATCAATTGCCATTACTCTGGAATTATTTCAGAATTTTGTCATGAAAATGGCATGGTCAAAAATAACCGCACCGCTCGTGAATCATATTTAATTTGATTTTCGTAGTTCAACTGAACGTTTTTTTCAGTCCTGTATTGTTGGCACCAGTCTCCCGATGATTTTCTGTTAGACCTACCAATTGCCATTATTCTGGAAATTTTGCGGCCATATTTGACGAAGATATCCCCATGACAAAATTCTGGAAAATGTCAGAGTACCGGTAACTGATACGTCTAACAGAAAATTATCATGAGGTTGGTGCCAACAATATAGGACCGGAGAAAATACTCCGTTGAATTGCGAAAACCAAATTAAATATGACTCAAGAGGCTTTGTGAGCATATTTGACCGTGCTATGCCCCATGACAAAATTCTGAAAATATTTTAGGATACTGGCAACTGACAGGTCGAAAATAATTTGTTTGGGATGACCTATTAAATTATATCATTCATGATATACCTTTTTGGGTTGACCCTTGAATATGAAGAAAATTTTTATTTTAGTGTTACCACTGCGTTTTTTGGGATGAATTTTGGGCTAACTTCACATACATTCACTCACCATGTCTAGCAATTTCAACCAACCTGTAAATACGATGAAGTCCGCTGTCATCTAGGCTCTTATATTTAAGGTGTATTGAACGGGTAGATTTTTAATAAGCACCGTAAGATGCTTCTGAGATTTTTTGTCTGATGTGTTTCCTTTAAATGCTCAAGTTTTGTACGACATGCAACGAAAAAATAAACCGAATTCAGCCGCATTAAAATACGTTTTTTATCGTAATCCTTCAGAATTATAGGTAAATTGAAGATATCCAATCGAACGTTATATCAGTTGACACTTGTCTCGCCTCTCCACTAATATACACTCTAAAAAATTTTAGAAGGAATTCACTACAATTAATGTAGGATACTTGTTGCCAGCAATTATTGTAGTAAAATCGCATTGCAGTGGGATTTAAAAATAATTACACTAAAAATGTGTGAATTATTCGAAGGAATTCACGATTCAAAGGTGGATTATCGCACATTATCAGTTTTACATTTTCATTTTTAATGTTAAAAATACACTATATCGTTACTTATTACTTCTAAAGCTGCTGTAAAAAACACAACTCCAAAGTTATATACCGCTAACATAGGTTGAATTTAATATAAAATGGTTGAGAATTCCCTCATTTTGAAAGGTAACCAAAGTAAGGAAACTGGGAAAAACAGCTTCTGCATTACAAATTTCCAATTTAAATGTTGCAAAAGACACCTTTTTTTATAGATTAGTGAGATATCACGAAGAAGTGTGAAATTCCACATTATTGTTAAGAATTCAAAATAAAAAGACATTAAATTTTATTTAAAAATTATATTTTTAAAATTACACATTTTTTTTTAAAATTAGACAATTCAGATCCTCCATGGTTTGTATAGCATCACCTGAACCAAACATTATTTATTTTTTTCAACAAATATATAAATGTTGAAGGAATTGTTATCCGATTCAAAATTCTCTGTAATAAAAATTTACATTAAATAAATTCATGCTAGTTTTTGTTGTCTTATTTGTGATTTGAGCCTTAAAGTTAAAATCATAAGGTTCAGTCTCAATTACATCACTTTTAAGAGTACATACCTTTAATCAAGTTCTGTGTCGAACGTTGGGAGAAATACTATTTATTGCTTGGTGCTATTTGAACGAAGGGGCATTTTTTTTCTTTAGTCACTTGAACACATTTTACTAATTAACTATGTTCGTATAACTAATATCTTTGAAGGTGATGAACGAAAAATATACATTTTCTGAGTAAATTCACACACACAATTTTGTAAAATACTTTTGGATTGGAAAATACTAGTTTTCTGTCGGAAATCACGCCATTTTTAGGTATTTTACACCTAAAACGTTGTAAATTACGGGTATGGGTCACATGGCCGACAACCATTTCGCCGACAGGCCATATCGCCGACAACTACATCGCCGACAAGACATATGGCCGACACAACCACATCGCCGACAGGATAGATCGCCGACACAACCACATCGCCGACAGGACAGATGGCCGACACACCACATCGCCGACAGGACAGTTGGCCGACACACCACATCGCCGACAGGACAGATGGCCGACACACCACATCGCCGACAGGACAGATGGCCGACAACCATTTCGCCGACAGCCCATATCGCCGACAACTACATCGCCGACAGGACAGATGGCCGACACACCACATCGCCGACACGACAGATGGCTGACAACCACATCGCCGACAGGACAGATGGCCGACACACCACATCGCCGGAAGGACAGATGGCTGACAACTATATCGCCGACAAGACAGAACAGATAATATTAATTAATATTTTTATTTCGATCACTGAAAATTATTCGAAATTGTTGACATGCCGATTTTTTTTATCCGTTAAAGTGGGGATCACATAAACTGAAAAATGACATAAACTAATTTAACTTAGAATTGTAAAGGCTAACGGCTTCGGTAACTCTCACGGGCACGCGGGAGGTCGCTGCGCTCCCCCCCGCTTAGCCCTCCGAGGGGCTTTAGATTTGAAGTTCGGGGTATGTAGGAGCCAGGATCAGCAAACATGTCGCACTGCGTGCCGCACGTAGGAGCGGATTATATAGAATCTATTAATGACACCTAATAAAAAGGAAAATAATTGCACTATTTTGTTATGCAAGATTTTGTAGTTGCAACATTTTGTAGCTGCAAGATTAATAAAAAAAAGAAATAACAAAATATTCCGATCCCAGAAAAACTATTTCACTAAATATTCATTATTTCACTATAAAATAATCGAAATAATTATTTCGGAAAACAAAATTATAAAAAACAAGATTTTGTATTGCAGGCAAATCCCCCGATCACTATTTGAACGGAAAAAAAATTCGGCATGTCAACCATTTCGAATAATTTTCAGTGATCGAAATAAAAATATTAATTAATATTATCTGTCTTGTCGAAGATTTGGCTGTGTCGGCCAACTTTCCTGTCGGCGATGTGGTGTGTCGGCCATGTGTCCTGTCAAAGATTTGGCTGTGTCGGCCAACCGTCCTGTCGGCGATGTGGTGTGTTGGCCATCTGTCCTGTCGGCAACGTGGTTGTCGGCCATCTGTACTGTCGGCGATGTGGTGTGTCGGCCATCTGTCCTGTCGGCGATGTGGTTGTGTCGGCGATCTGTCTTGTCGGCGATGTAGTTGTCGGCCATCTGTCCTGTCGGCGATGTGGTGTGTCGGCCATCTGTCCTGTCGGCGATGTGGTTGTGTCGGCGATCTGTCTTGTCGGCGATGTAGTTGTCGGCCATCTGTCCTGTCGGCGATGTGGTGTGTCGGCCATCTGTCCTGTCGGCGATGTGGTGTGTCGGCCATCTGTCCTGTCGGCGATGTGGTTGTGTCGGCCATCTGTCCTGTCGGCGATGTGGTTGTGTCGGCCAGTTGGTCTGTCGGCCAACATTCTTGTCGGCCATGTAGTTGTCGGCGAAGTGGCCTGTCGGCGAAGTGGTTGTCGGCCATGTAGGCGGATACCGTAAATTACATCAAATGAGTAAAAACCGACTAATTTTGTTAAATCCCACTTCGTGAGTTTACTTTTACAAGCCGGTGTGTAATTTTAAACTCTTTTTAGTGGAAAATGATATATTTTTCGTGGAATTTTACATTTACTTTTTAGAGTGTACTTAAAGACAATTCCGTGTCTTGTTTTGAAACGTTTAGTCCATCCAGGATTAGATTTAAAGGTAATTCCCATTTCGACGGCTATTTTATCAGCCTTTGCCATTACTAGAAGTTTAGAGATAGAAGCATTTTAAGATCGGTCTTGCATAAACAAAAGCAGCGATCCCTAATCTTAATCTTCTTATTTTGATAAACACAAACGTTGATTTTTTATAATGGTTGTTAAAGTAGAATTTGGAATTCCAAATTCTTTATAAATTTCTATTTTTGATCGACCGCCTCAATAAACATTTTTCAGAATTTCATTTTTTTAGCCGTTAAAGGGTTTTGTTTTTTACCTACGCTTTTATATTGCTTTTTATGAAGAAGCAGAAACAATTTTAAAGAATTTTACTATCGGCCATATATTCAATTTCATGTGCTTCCAATTCTGTAATTTCTTGCACACTCTGTTCAGTTATATAAGGGGAAATATCTGTAAAATTGTACAAATAGAAATTTTTTGTTTTATTTTTTTTTTACATTTTTTTTGCACTTAATGTTTTTGCTCGTTTGAAATATTTAATTAACAACACAATTCCGTTGGCGGCAGTTAACTTTACTAAATATTTTATAAGTTATTTGGGAAATTGCAGTCGTCCTTCCTAATTTATGTCAGCTTTGTTACCGGATAAAAAAATTCAATATCCAAAATCTTATTAATATTTGGTTTCACTTTCACATTTCCCTTTTCATTGTATTCAATTAAAGATTAATATAATTAAAAAAAAAAATTAAAAATAAATCAATTTATGTAAAAAAATTGAAATTTTTGTCAGCTGAGTTACCAAGATCACATTCAAGAAATTTTCTTTTCAAATTAATTTATTTTTAGGGTTGTGGGTTTAAGATATCAAGTTATTTCCTAAATGGTATTTTCTCTAATGATTCGGAATTTGCATTTTAAACTGTTAAAATTACATTCATTGATTAAAAAAAAAAAGAAAAGGTAGGATTTCGGGACAGAAAGTAACGCAGTGGAAACAAAAGTAACACAATGGACAGTTGTATGATAAAATACATCCTTTACTAAATAAAATAAATAAAATCAAAATGCTTTTCATAAGCTATAAACATTTAAAAATAACATAACAAAATGAATTCTTTCCATAAGAAAAACAAAATAGTATGATAGATATACATCTAAAGATAATAAGGATCTAAGATATTTCTTCAAGTACTTTTATTGAATTTTTAAATTCATAAAATATCCGACTTACTTTTAGTTCAATGCCAGGATTTTGCAGTTTTTTTATTATATGTTTAGAATGGACATCCACAACATCATGGTTTTCTATTTTGAAAATGATTTTAGCGCTACTTATTTATTTTAAAAAATTACTTTGGTTTCACCTTCATTATCTATTTCGGTTTGGGCTATAGCTACGTATCTATTAACAATTTGTTTGCGTTTATTATTAAATAACTACAAAAATTCATTTTCTAAACAAAGCGCAGTCTATTGCCATAAAGAATGTCAACTGCGTTACTATATTGTCAGTCACGTTACCAAATTTAAGTAACGTAGCTGACTGGTAACACAGTTGACGTTTTTTACGAAAATGAATTGCACACATTAAAATTAAAATATTTAAAACATAATTTTTATGAATATTTATCGTTAACATATTCTTGTTCTATTACTTAATATAATATATAGATTTTATTAAATCATTTAATTAAATTTTTGGTAACACAGTTGAATTATATTAAAAATACATACCACAGTTTCGAGAAAACATTGACACTGCAAAGTGATGCTAACACGCGCACATTCTAGAATAAACTGATGCATTTATGGAACACGTTACGAACGTCGAACGTATTTTATTTTTTTGAAATAACAGTTTTTTGTTTTTATTTTTTCGGTAACTTAGTTGAAGTAACACAGTTGAAAATAAATAGGGACACAACTTTATAATTACAAAAATCACAGAAAAAAATAGAAACTATTAATTATGATTAAGGATAAGCATTAAGAAAGGTTGAATCTTGAATAATAAAATTACAAAAATTAATTAAATTTTAAGTAATGGTCAAAATTTATAATCGTAGAATTAATATTGTAGTTTGGGACATTGAGTTTTTGGAATACCATTGGCATACTTTTAAAATTTCTCGAAATTTGTCCTTTGATAATTTTCTAATTTAATACGTTTTAAAGTTATAAAGATTTAATAAATCGAAACTTTTCTTTTAAATTAAAAAAAAAGTTCAAATTGGAGAATAATTAGAATAACTAGCTCCGGGACACCATTGTACAATTTCACAGATAATGACCCATAAATATCAAGATTACGAAAACCGATTTGCGATATAGTTGAGGAATTTATCATTTTCTCTTTTACAGAAAACTCAGACTGTTGCTCGATTTCAGAATCAAATATTGAATGTATAGGTGTTGATTGCGTGGAAATATGATTAAATTGAGCAACAGAATATGTGAGATTCTCACATTCGTCATCAATACAATTTTGATCGCTTCAAAGAATGTTTTGATTTCGTCCTAGTAAATAGGATATTTGAAATCAATTTATTTAGGGTGATTATGTAACCAGATTATGTACTCCAGTCGCTTGACTTAACCAATAAGTCAATAAAAATTCGATGTCAGGTTCAATCTCATATATTCTAATAATCCTTTTAGTGATGCATTAGTGACTAGAATCCCTTTTTGGAAAGGTAACAGATTTTTTTTCCAATCACTCTCATCTCCCTTGTATACCATACGAGAAAATGAATCAATTATTAATGTCTAGTCATCTAATGCGAGACCAAAAGCTGTTTTATAAGCTCTACTTTCAGTAACATGCACTCTTACATTCATACAATCGAACCAGTCATTTACCATTTTCAAAAATTCCGCAATAAATTGCCAATTAGAACCCTCTTCTAAGTATCCCAACGAAGCACAGCGTTCAATGGACTTGGCGACAGTATTAGAAAAAAGTTGAGCAGCTAATTTTACTTTCATCTGTAGCGCCTCACTCTTACTTATATTCGTTTACGCCACAATATTTCATCATATATATTAGCGCTCACATATGCAATTATACAAATCACCAACGCACGACTGTACACAAAATACATTTTCCCTTTAAGCCGGTCTCATGAAATTAAAAATGTGAGATCTCACGTCAGTGTTACCAATATTTTTTTTTTTTTACTAAATTAGTTTTTGTGTTTTGTTAATTTTTCACATTTTTAAAACTTTTCTTGTGAAGTTATCGGTGTTTATATTACATATAAATGTAAACATCATAAAAAGTAATGTGAAAAATTAGCAAAACGCAAAAAGTAAAATTAGTAAAAAAAAAAATATTGGTAACACTGACGTGAGATCTCACATTTTTAATTTCATGAGACCGGCTTTACAGCAAACAAAACCAGTACAATGGACGTAAAAGCAAAATGTTTAAGAAACTACATAAACTCAGCGTATAAAAATTATACATCCCACATAAACTCAGCTTCACAAAAATTTCGTTTTTGACAGTTGGTATTAGCTCTTGACATACAGCAGTCGCGTTGATATATTTGTCTATTAAATATCGCAACCATATTTTCATTTTTCTTTTTTAAGCACTTGCTTAAGTTAATCGTGATTTTAAAAATTAACAATTACTTGGTGGTAAATTATAACCCAAAAACAATTAATTGTAAAGTGATATAAAGTGTACTAGATATTAAAAATAAATAAATTAGTTAATAAACTCTAATATTAATTGTGTTACATTTATACATATATGTACAACATTTATAATAATAAAATTGAAGTAAAAATTAAATGCCAGTGCTGTGTTATATTATTTCCGTGCCGTGTAATTAAATATAGGATACCCCAAGCATATACATATACATATATAGGGCGTGGTACCACAACGTTCCACGCGACGTCCTATTAACGGGATAGCATCCTATACATCCGACTTCGCCCACGTACGTCTATATGAGTTGCTGATATTTTATGTATCGCTTTTAATTCGTGGTTTGCTGTCAATTTTAAAAATTCTCGAATTGGGTTCGAGTTTATAATATTGTCATTATAAACAAAACCATGATCAATAAAATCATTTCGAACCAGTTTTAGTATGTGTGGTACATCTGCAAACACGAAACCTAACTCATTCCATAATTTTTGATTTGTTGGACTTAAGTCAAAAACAACAGCACAAATCTGAAATGAGATCGTCTCTATTACGAAGCTATGGAAAATAAAATATCTTTTGTCATTGGACAATAAAAACGATAAAATATTGGTTGTTTTCAATCTTTAAATAGTCCCTGTAACATTCCCACTTGAACAAAACTGGCCGGGTCGAATGTAGAATCTAACTTTCTGTCATATTCATACGCTTCACAAATTTTCATTTCGTCGAATGAAAGAACACACATTTTGTCCCTGGGACTTAGATCAATCTACTGTAGCAAAGCAAATACACTTTGGCAGATACCCGGTTTATCGTTCAAATTTGTACCCCATCGTCTAAGATTGGATACAGATGAAATCGAGAAGCCTCGCTTACGCAAAACGCGGTACAGTCGAGGTCCAGCATAGTGGCGTGATATTGATGATTATATATCTGTCAACGTATAATGAACATTTTTGTTCGGTGTTTTTAATTTTTTGTTTGTCAAGGGGGGAGTATTTCTGAATACGTTACGAATTCGAACGTAAATCGTATTTGATTTAAATAAGAAACGAGCAAATCTGATTCAATTCTAAATTTCTAATTCAATTCAAATAAGAATGTTAATATATAATGTTAAATATATTTGCTTGATATATTTTGTGGGGGATCCGCTCGAAACGCGATATTTCAAAACGCGATATGATGAAACGCGATATGGTACAAAACGCGATATTTCGAAATGCGATATTTCAAAACGCGATATGGTACAAAACGCGATATTTCAAAGGGAGCCGTTTAAATGGCAAACGACATTTGACAAAGTTACGTTTCAACAAACTATCTTTGGCAAATTTGCATATTTGGCAAATATCATTTGACAAAACAAATTGAATGGCAAATGTATGTTTGATCAAAAAATCTATTATAAATTTAACAGGTACGCTGTAAAGGAATTTTTAAATGATTTTTGGATACAATTTTGGAATGTAACTAGCCTATAACCTAACTGTTTCTTAATCTATTGTGATTAAATTTAACAGGTACGGTGGAAATAGAATTGTTAAATGATTTTTGGGTGCTTTTTTGGAATATCGCAAATTAGTTTGTAACTTGGCTATTTCTTTACCGATTATGATGAAATTCGATAGGTATGATGGGAATGGGATGCTCAAATGATTTTTGGATAGACTTTCGGAATATGGCCAATTAGTCAGTAACTTGGCTATTCCTGAACTGATAGTGGTGAAATTTGGCAGGTAAGATGCGCGCTGACATTAATAAAAATATTTTTGCTTGAAAACGGGGATTTAGAATTATCTGGAAAATAGAGATTTATTAGTAAAATTACAATGGACATCTCCATTTTCCAGAATATTTCAAAATGAAATTCTGGAAAAGGAAGATTAAATCTTCATTTTCCAGATTTTAAATTTTCACTTTGAAGCAAAAATATTTTTATTAATTCAGGCGCGAAATTTTGTTCAAATTTTAGAGTAATCCCTTTTTGGTGAATTATTCTTTAGGAATTAAGAGGCATTTTGATCGCGCGATCAAAATGCCTCATAATTCCTGAAAAATAATGTGCCAAAAAGAAATTTGTAAAACAAATATTTGACATAGGTGGATTTGCCATTCATACTTCTTTGCCAAAGAAATGTTTGCCAAACGTGTTTTTTGCTAAAAGTAATTTGATCAAACGTTCACTATTCACCATAAAAAATAACAATATCCGCTGATCATTCAAAAAGTATATTTATTTTGCAAAATTACTGGAGGGGAAAATGAAAAAAATTACAAATCATAAAATTTGTTTTTTTTTTTGTGTTTTATTAGCTTCTAAATACATATTTACTTACAGAAAAGTGACAAAAAAATATATTATTTTATGATATTTGAATAAAAAAAAATTATTTTGATCCTTTATTGACCAGCACACGTCATGCACAAAGGGAACCCGATGTACATCGCAAACCGGCCTTCTACAGGCCGAACATCCAACACTCGTTTTTTGTCCTTCTTACGGTCCCACAGTACGCACCTCCGCGCTTGGTCGAAGGTAACTTTTTCCAGGTCGCCCATTTCTTGGTTGTTGTCAATTTTTAGGATGCTCTTGATGACGACCATCTGTTACAACACTAGAATACCAGAAATTTCATAATGCAAAAGTGCATTACAAATTCCCACCACAAATTTAGGTTTGTAGGCAGAGAGGTAAAGGAACGAGAGTGAATACGGTTGTTAAAAATACTGGTGTGGATAGGCCCCTAGATTTAGTCAATAAACATTATCATATAAAAATGAAACTGAATTATTTGACATGAATAGACAAGATTCCATAACGACTAGGATTGCAATTTTTTTTTTTTACTAGAATATCAAAAACTTACCTTTATTTTGTCTATTGACACCACAAACAAGTCGATTTGAAAAAAAAAGATCTGTGCCGAGCAACGGTTGCGGCCACATTGGGGTAACTAGTTACCCCATGCTGAGAAAACGAACGCTCAAAGCGCCGCCACGCGTTTTTCGGCTTCCTATGTAATGGAGTCACATCTCACACTTGTCTACTACCAGCAAATGTCGTTACTTGTATCAATTTTAAAGGTTTTAGACCTCTAATTTCACAATTTAATTTTTGTTGTTGTTTTCAATGTAAACTTTGATCTAATCCGGATCACTAATGCGGCTATTAATGAAATTTGGATAGTCCTAAATTGAAAATTCTTACAAATTCTTAAAAATTTCAGAAATTCTCAAAAATTTTTAGCAATTCTCGGTATAGCTAAAATTGTAGTTCTCTTCAATTGTTTTACTAGGTTCGACAAATTTACTAGAATTCTTAAAAAGCGTCAAATTATTTAACTGTTGAATTTCGAAATTTGTAAAAATTTTTAAACTTGTCTTATCCTGCTAAAAATTCCAGAACATATCCATGAATAGGGAATAGGCTTTTATGGGCATAATATTGACATGTAATCTGATTGACATGTATTCTGACAAATTTTGTCTTTTCGTTTGGTAAAATAGTCTCCAACATTCGATTTTATAATCGTTAAATACAGCTGGTGACAATGTGGGATAAACAATTGTAAAATAAACTAACTGTATTAAAAAAAATTAGGTTTATCCGATTTCCCTAACGACGCCCCTCCCACAGAGCACCCATTATACGTCACTAAACCAACCATCTACATTTTACAAAAACTTTCTGTCACGTCGAAAAGAGGCAGTCCTTAAAAGATGCCATGGGCTTTCCTTAATTTATGAGAGACGTGGTAAACAGCAATCATAATCACAAATCCCTTGTAACTTAAATTACACCATTGCAGAGCATCCACAATGTTCAAAACAAATTTTCTGAAGACCTGTGTCGTTTGTTCAGATCACAACATTACCTGGGCAACGTGATAATTAGCTGATGTAATTCGTTACTGAGTGCTTCAGTTTGGACGGAGGATTACTGTGGACCATCCGAGCAATACAAACAAATAAAAAAATTCAAACCTAGAACTAATGCTAATTACACCGGCACCCAAAAAAAAAATTCTGAACTCGAGGTCTGACATCAATTCTTATGTATTTTGATGCGCTGAATACGAATCCATTTTGCTCCATCACCCACCGGTTTTCCACAAAACCCCAATTTTGAGTCAAAATTGCCCAAGAAAATACGAAAGTCTATTTTTTGTACCGTTTACTCCAGATATATCGTTTCCGGAGTATATTTTTAACCGCAAAAATGGATTTCGTAGTTCAAACTTACTTTTGACTTTTCATTATCCCCAAAAAAAAAACACGTCTCAACACCAAATTAACGTGTGGCTGCATCGAGTCCACGTGGTAGCGGTGGACAACGGAGTCCATGGGTTACGGCTTTCATGCTGTCATGGCAACCACACATAAAAATGTTACGGTGCAGGGGCGGGCCCACTGGCATTGTCATCATGCGACAGTAGCTCCTCAAGGGTAGGCAACTTGGCCTTTGAGAAGTATACAACTACAAGAAGACATCAGTGTGATAGGGGCCCGAATGTGTTTTGTTACATTTGTAGTAAATTTGAAATAGCTAAATGTCGGAAGACTATATCTGAGTCGACGAAAAATATATACCACGAATTTCTCGGTGGACATATCCTTGAGGAAAATGTGTGGACTCCAAATATTATTTGCAATGCATGTTCAACTGCGCTAAAGCAATGGAAGAATACTAAGAGTAACTCAAATTTAAAATATGCAACACCCACAATATGGAAAAAAACCTCTGTCGAAAGAGGAATGTTACTTTTGTAATATCGAAGTGAAAGGTTTTAATTTATAGAGTAAATCAAATATAAAATACGCAGATTAGATGTACAATGACGAAACCTGTACAGTCCAATTACTTCAACACAAGTTTTTCAAACAATCAAGTATTAATGTCAGTTTCAAAGGATAACGTAGGTGAGGGTGAAGCGTCCAGCGGGGAAAAATTGTACAGCAGTGAAAATGAAACTGAGGAGAGTGAAGAAGAATATATTGCACCTAAAGAAGTTCCAATACTATTCACTCAGAATGACTTCAATAATTTGATTAGGAGATATGCATTACCAAAAGATGTTTCTGAAGACTTAGTTAGTGAACTGAAGAGCCGAAACTTGGTAGTAGTCCCTGGAACAAAATCTTCAATTTATCGAGAAAGAGAAAAGGAATTTCGGAAACACTTTACCAAAGATAAAAAAACTTCATTGGTATATTGCACAAATATACCAGCGCTGATGAATGATTTGAAACCTCATATTTACAAATCTAATGAGTGGAGACTATTCATTGACTCGTCAAAACTTGAATTAAATATGCCACTGTCCCAATAGCCCACACAATCTCTCTATAGGAGAGAATTATGGAGATCTAGGATAAATGTTGTCAAAAAATCTAGTACTCGGAGCACAAAACTGAGAGCAGCAGCCTGGTTTTGTGAAGCACCCTTGTTTTAAATGTCTCTGGAACAGTAAATGTCTCTGCAACAATTTTCAAAACTGACAGAGTATAATATGGAACTGATACGGCACATATAAAAAAAAGTTATAATAACGATAAGCCAAAACATTTTTTTTTCAAAAAAAAAACAAAATTCAAAACCAGAGACTAAAATTAAAGAAGGTATTTTTAACGGACCTCAAATACGAAAACTATTTCAAGACAAAAATTTTGTTAAAACCATGCAAAAAATGAAAAAGCTGCCGGCCTTTAGAGAAGTTTGTGAAAACTTCTTAGGAAACAACAGAAGTGAGCATTGACATTGTTACAAAGTTGATAGAAAATTACAGGCAATTGGGATGTCTTATGAACTTAAAGCTCCATTTTTTTGGATTCCCATCTTGATTACTTTCCTGGCAATTTAGGCGACTATATAGTGAAGAGCAACGGAAACTCAAACTGCAGCAAGATCAGGGGAACCCGTTTCAGCTTAACTTTATTAGTTAAGTTTCAATTTCCTATTGCCACTAACTTTGTTTCAGTCACACAAGCCGCGAATTTGTCTTCTAATTTTAACTTATACTCTCTGAATTTCAATTTGCTTGTCATAGTTCAAGGTGAGCTTTGCGTCTCGGTTTGAGAAACATTTTGATTGTCTGAGTTTTAGTATAAGTTGTGCGTCTGAATTTTAGTATGAGTTTCTTTATCTGACTTTCTAACAATGGTTTAGTCAAAAGCCATTAGTAACCAAAACAGAAAGGTAAATTGCTGTGGAATTTTTTTGATCATTTTGAGTTTTTGACCTAAAGTTGGGCTTTTTTTGGGTTACTGAAGTGTCACAAGTAAATTTGGACTACGGAATCTTTTTTTGCGGTTAAAAATACTCCGGAAACGATATATCTGGAGTAAACGGTATAAAAAATAGACTTTGGAGTGATTGAGCAAAACGGACATCGGATTTGTATTCAGCGCATCAAAATACATGACATGTCAGACATCTATGAATATCGAATTAAGCTGTAGTAAACGCGGACAGTAGAACAGAAACTGGACAAAACATACGTTAAACGACTTTCGGTTATAATCGTACTTATATAGCTGCAAATACATCAGGATTTGTATTCAGCGCATCAAAATACATAAGAATTGACTTGTCAGACCTCGGGTTCAGAATTTTTTTTTTGTGTACCGGTGTTATCATTTGTGACGACTTTCAACCTACATATATCATACCAAATCATTTAACCGACGTTGACGTTGATCTTGATACACTAGTGGAATCACTAATATGTATTGATTAAATACAATTCCATGATACTTAGTTTATTATAAAAAAAATATTTGTATGTGGACTTCGATGTGTCCACTTCAGCGATCCAAAAAAAACTCTCTCGAACGTTTTTTATTTTATTTTATTTTCATGGACCATCATCATCAAATTCATCATGATTTCCCCCTCGATCGCAGTTACCCTTATTCTAGTGTTAGTATTTAATTTATTATTATAATATTTATTGAAAGAAAAGAAAATCAACGAAAATTATTATACCCATACTTTCATGGTGTAAACTGTAATCTACAAAAAAAAAAATAAATCGATACCGGGTGTTTCAAAAATAAAACTTGTGCGGTCACAAATCGTGGGGCAGACCCAACATCCTGAGAGAGTCTCCAATGCCGGGCTCCAAATATTCCAGTTTTAATTAATTTTTAAATATGTTCAACGAATGTCCTTTGAGTGATAAACACCCATAGATTTTCCGGTAGGATTATGCAGCTCATAAGCAACATTACCAATTTTCTTAGTTACAAAAGCTTTAACAAATTTCGGAGCAAGTTTCGATGCAAAATTTTCACCAGCGTTACTTTTAACAAAATTCCTCACGAAGACTTTTTGACCTGGATAGAATTCTCGCACTTTGCTACGCAGATTATACCTACTAGCATTACGGGAATAAGCATCCTTAAGATGTCCGGAAACTATCTGCTGAATATTAAACAATCGATCAGAAGTGTTGTTGATAGCGACATGATTATCATTTAGTGAATATAGTTCGCGCAAAAGACGATACGAAGATCCATGTGTCACCATGTGATGCCCAAAAACTAGGAAGAATGGTGAGAAACCTGTAGCACTATGAACAAAGTTCCTTAATGAAGAACCAATTTCATCTAAATGTAAATCCCAATCTCGATGATTATCATGCACGTATGCACGAATTGCTGAAATTACAGTGCGATTTACTCTCTCTGAAGCGTTTGACTGAGGAGAATAGTTCGGAGTGAATTGATGAGTTACACCGAATTTATTCAAAAAGTCATGCAATATTTGAGATCGAAATTGGGGTCCATTGTCAGAGAACAAGAACTCAGGCACTCCAAATACATTGAATACGCGTTTTCTGAGGAAATTAACTACATGATGGGCGGATGCTGTACGTAACGGTTCTAACAAAACAAATTTGGTATACTTATCCAACACAATGAGTAGGTAAGAATTGCCAGATTTGCTACGCGGATACGGACCAAGAAAATCGATGTACAATTTTTGAAACGCTGTATTGATTTCATGATAATCTCCCATTAGTGGTCGAGTTACGTAGTTTGTGGGTTTTATGGCCTTACAACGTTCGCAATTGGTAACATATTGCCTGACATCTCTTGACATGGTGGTCCAATGAAATTGACGTCTCAATAATTCCAAGGTTTTTTCGTAACCCATATGTGAACTGCTAGGTGGGTTATGAGCTTGTACAATTAATGCATTTGTAAGGGACTGGGGAACTACCAGTTTCCAGTGAGAAAATTCAATATTATCACAATCATTATAATTTGATGGAAGAATGAATAATTTTCCGTCGTTAATTTTGAAGTTGGTCTTGGAGGTGGGTGATTGTTGAAGAACGGATATCTTTTCCAAATAATCAGCTTCAGAAAATGCAGGTGAATCTAAGTCAATATGAAGGGGTGGAATTTTCAAATCGTTCTCCAGATTTACAGAAGGACTTAACGAATCGATATTAGATCGCGAAAGACTATCAGGTACTACGTTGAGAGAACCTTTGCGGTATTCAATATTAAAATTAAACCCTTGCAACTTTAGGCTCCATCTCGCTAGACGTCCTGACAAGTCTCTCTGTTCCATTAACCACTTTAGACTAGAATGGTCGGTTATGATGGTGAATGAGTAACCTTCAACATACGGTCTAAATTTTTTTACGCTCATGACCGCAGCGAGACATTCAAGCTCAGTCACGCTGTATTTCTTTTGTGCAGAGTTCAATTTATGTGAGAAGAAAGCAATAGGGTACTCACCATCATCATCTGTCTTCTGGAATAATACGCTGCCAATTCCATAATTGCTAGCATCACACTGAATATAAAATTTCTTATTGAAATTTGGATTTCGTAGGACAGGCGCAGAAGTTAAAGCCGTCTTAAGATGTTTAAATGCATCAACTGCCTGATCGGACCAAACCATTTTCTGATTCTTTTTGAGAAGGTCGGTAAGTGGAGCAGCAATACCAGCATAGTTAGATATAAAGCGCTGGTACCACCCCGACAATCCCAAAAATCGTCGAAGTTGTTTCACCGTTGTGGGTTGAGGATAATTCGAGATGGCTTCTATTTTGTCGGGATCCATGCGAATAGTGCCATTTCCAATCACATGACCGAGGTACTTCGTCTCCGTCATTACGAACTGGCTTTTCTCCACATTGATTGTCAAATTTGCATGCCGTAAGTGTTGAGCAACTTGGAATAAAAGAGTAAAGTGTTCTTCCAATGTGGCAGAAACAACAAGAAGATCGTCCAGGTAAACGAAGACCCGGTCATGCAATTGGTGAGGGATTACGCGATGCATCAACCGACAGAGCGATTGAGGAGCATTACACAGGCCGAAAGGCATCACTGTAAACTGATACAGTGGCCTTCCGGGCACCGTGAACGCAGTTTTGTCTCGCGAATTGATCTCCAACGGAATTTGCCAAAAGGCATCTTTAAGGTCAATGGAAGAAATGTATTTGGTTTGGTCTAAACGACTTAATAAACCGTTTATCCAAGGCAGAGGGTAGGCATCTTTAGTAGTTACTTCGTTTAATTTCCTGGCATCAAGGCACAATCTAACCTTCCCAGTTGTTTTTTTCCGCACAAGAGTAATTGGCGATGACCAGGAACTTTGGCTTTCTTCAATTACACCAAGTTTAAGCATCCTTTCGATCTCGGAGTCTAGGTCTTTTTGTACTGCCGGCGAAATCGGATAATACCGTTGTTTCACTGGTTTTGCATCCTTAATATCAATTACATGCGTTATAAGATTAGTGCGACCCAATCCTTCTTTAACAGAACATGGGAAAAGTGAAATTATATGAGCAAGCTGGGATTCCTCATAAGCTGACAATTTGTGACGCTTTGTGGAAAGTGAAACATTAGATATCTCTTGAATTTCTTTCATTACAATGGGTTTTAGTCCGAATAGTTCCCAAAAGTCAATGCCCAAGTAGAGAGCTTGAGTAAGACTTGGGGCAATATGAATTCTCATAGTTTTTGTTTTCCCCAAATAAGTGATAGGAATGAGTATATGTCCAAAAACACGATTTTTCTCACCGCTAGCCGTATTTAGAAAACAGGGAAGATGATTTAATTTAAAAAGAGGATGCTTTAAAAATTTTTCCGAACCTAAACCTAGCACCGTAATGTTAGCACCACTGTCTAACAACCCCTTATAAAGTTCTCCATCTAAACTTACATCGGCGTAAGGTCGCCTATCTTCATGAATATTGAATAAGGAACCTACAACTTTCTTTTTCAACTGTTTTTTAAAAGTCCAGTACCGATGAGATCTAGAATTTAACTTGATTAAAGGCTTAATTTGGTTCTGATTATATTTTTGTTGAATAGAAACCTGATACATAGGATTTTCATTAGGTGAAGTATTGTTTGGAAAATTAGTAGTTTCATTATGTGAGGAACTACAAACCTCCTTACGATTTATGGAATTATTGTAACTTATTTCCTCCTGACAAGTTCGGGGCAAGTGTTGCTCGCCGCGTCTTCGCTTGATTTCCTGAAAACACTGGGGTGGAAATGAACGCTTCCAGGATACTTCATTTCCCTCATTTGGTTTCCCGAACTATTATTTTGACATGTCGTACAGTTTGATCTAGTTCTATTCGGTTGACCACATCCATAACAATAAACTTCGGTTTTCTGGTAATTTGAAAAATTTGGTCGATGGTTCGGTTCTCTGTCGATACCACAAATACTGTGATCTCTGTCAATAGGAACGTGTGACGCGTAATATGGAAAATTATTTGTGTTTGGCAAAGCTTGTGGTTCACTAAATACTTGACATGTTGAATTTGAGGAACCTTGATTATACATTTCACCATAATTATGGGGCGTGAGCTCATTTATATACCTTCGTTGAGCTTTTTGTTCATTCAAACGCCTCCAAGCATCTTCTATATCGACACATTTATTTACAAGGATGCCTACAGACTCGAAATGTTCACCAGCTAAGCGAGCTTGAAGTGAGAAACTCATATTTTCTCGTAAAATGGGATATAATTGATTGTCTGACAGAGGTTCACCTAAAGATAACGAATCGCTAAGTATGGCAGAATAAAATTCTTTAAATGATTCCGATGGTTTCTGTTTTCTTGCAAATATAGATTGCAGAACTTCTAGATCGGATCGCCGATTCTGAAAACGAAGTAAAAATGCTGCTTTAAGCTCTTGCCAAGTGACGTCACCCCTCCGTTCGATAAAAGACCAATACCAGTCCCAAGCCGTTTTTCGTAATAATACATTCAGATCATCTACTAATCGATGGAGCGGAACATTGTTTGAAATAGCTAACCGTTCTACTCGGAATAAAAATCTTTCGGCGGGCTGGGAGGTAGTGGAACCGTCAAACTGAATATTCCATTTATGAGGTGGTGTATAATTTATTTTGTCATTTTCCTTTGTGACGTAATTCAAAGAATTTTGCGGTGTTTTATTGTCATTAGTTTTATTATTCGTAGCAAAATTAACATTAGGCATTTGTTTCATTTGATCAACAATAGGCGTAGTAGTTAATCGGGTATTCAAATTAGGAATAACAAACGAGCTGTTTGGTGTATCAACTAGCGACAATTTACGAGAAAGCTCCTTGAAAAGGGCAATATCAGCTTGAGACGCTGAAATATTCGTAACTGCAACATGTTCCGTTTCTTCTTTCGCATGCGAAGGAACCTCTGATTGCATCGCTGCTTCTTCCAATTCATTGACTTTTTCAGTTGGCGTATCAGTGCCAAGATTATTGTTACCTTCAAATTCAGACAACGCTTGATTCAAAGATTGTTCCAAATTATCTGGTGGTTCTTCTTCTCTAGTAGCCTGTAAAATGTTTAGTAGTTTAGCACATGAATCTACTACAGCAGTCGCTTGAATTACAAATGTAGGGGACGAAGAAGCCAATCGTTTAGCGCGATAAAAAATTAACAAAAGTCTGGAACTAAGACGAGAAAACAACTCATCGGTTCGATTATTTAACATCGTAAGCAAATCGTTTTTAAGATCAGCGCATGCCGCCAAACAAAATTGCAGCTCCTTCTTCGGAGATTTCCGTGCAGCTAAATGAGCTCTCTCAGGACGTTGTTTGGTACCGTTGCTTTCTTGCTGGAAAGCGTCTTCTAACGCCTTGAACGGGGCTCTCCCATAACCAGAAATTTCTCGCACTGTACATTCGATTGTTATTTCATCCACTGTCAGGTATTCAATATCAATGGGTAATTCAATATTTTTCGCCATGGTTGTAATAATTACAAACCTTAGAATAACAATAAAAAAAATCCGGAATGAAAGTATAGGAACAAGAATTTGGTCAATTCACATATAAATTGAATAATGAATAATAAATGTTAGCTTATAAATAAAATATATAAATATATAATAATAAAAAATTTTTTTAATATAATTTATGGAATTTAACTGTAATAATAATTTAAATCCTTGAACTATTTAGTTCAATCAATTAAATATTTTTTTAATAAAACTTAATTATTTAGAAATTATTTTATATCTTATACACAAAAAAATATGAAAATAGTTATAAACAAATTATTTTTAAATTATCAAATATAGGTAGACTCAGTAATATACGACCCGCAACAACAGTATATTTGTTTCAATCAATAATTTGTAATATACGATCACCTGTTACGCAACTCTAATCCTGCTAAAAATGTAAGGTCATCAGATTAACTCAAAAAAAATAAATACATAATGTAGAAATAAAATGATGTTCAAACTACAGAATGACATTGCACACCAGCGAAACAGCAAAATTTAAATAATATGATCAATCAAAAATCTAGAAATCAATAATATTCAAATTTAAAACTTAAATAGCGTCTAGACTGTACATAATATTTACTCTCTACTGTTATGATTGAAACAAAATATTCCCCATTAATAAATAAAAAAAATTGTAAGCATAAATTAAAGATAAGTAAAAAAAATATATATATGAAATGACATCAAAACGTCAAACGGGAATCATTTCAGTTATACTGTATATTCGATACAAATCAATAAAATTTTGTTGCAAAATTTAGGCATAAATGCGACCTCATTTGAAATCAAAACGGTCAAGGCCGGAAACAACGTGGTGTATTATCCTAAATAAAGCACACATAAATATTATCATATATCATATATGCATTACCGCTATCTTTGGGCGCCACTGTAACAATTTTCCATCGTACGATAGATCATCGTTGCAGACTTAAAAGAAGTTACCTGTTGCAGCTATTTCAGCCGGCTAGCGTGCAGCGCGTGGGGTGGGTTTTAATTTACAGGGCTTCTTGAAAGCTTGAATTGCTGCAGATCTTAAATGTAAAAAAAAATTGTTACGGGTGCATTATTACCTTACCTACCCATACTACAAAAGATTAGCAAAAGCTCATGATATTAAATTTCGATAAACAAATAAAATTAATAATCATTTATTTTCTTTTGAGCTTTAAATTTTAATAAAAACACAAAAAAAATAATAATAATAATAATACAATTAGAAATTCTTAATTTTAATTTACAAAACAACAAAAAAAAATGGTACCTGATGACGATGAGATGTCGGTGTTATCGCAGTATGTACATATTCTTTTCGTTGTTTAGAATGATGATGATGAATGTAGCTACGTCTACGTACTGGTTTTTAATTGAATTTTATCAATTAATGTAATTTTTGATTTTATTAAAATATTTTATAATATTTTGTATTTATTATTTAATATCATATTATTTCATTATTATTTATTATTTAACTATTTAACTAAACATAGATTATGAGAATATTTTTAAGCACCCCGTTTCACTGCTTTATATCTTATTGTCTTTAAAGCTTAACAGGTTTTACAAATTGTCTTTTAAAATTATCGTTCTTATTATTAATCGAATATTTATAATTTTGTATTATTAGTTTCCTTTATGAATCACTATTTTTATTTAAAACACTTGGTTGATTTTAATTTCAACGCACTATTATTTTTATTATCATTGGAATCACTAATATGTATTGATTAAATACAATTCCATGATACTTAGTTTATTATAAAAAAAATATTTGTATGTGGACTTCGATGTGTCCACTTCAGCGATCCAAAAAAAACTCTCTCGAACGTTTTTTATTTTATTTTATTTTCATGGACCATCATCATCAAATTCATCATGATTTCCCCCTCGATCGCAGTTACCCTTATTCTAGTGTTAGTATTTAATTTATTATTATAATATTTATTGAAAGAAAAGAAAATCAACGAAAATTATTATACCCATACTTTCATGGTGTAAACTGTAATCTACAAAAAAAAAATAAATCGATACCGGGTGTTTCAAAAATAAAACTTGTGCGGTCACACGGGCCCACTGGCATTGTCATCATGCGACAGTAGCTCCTCAAGGGTAGGCAACTTGGCCTTTGAGAAGTATACAACTACAAGAAGACATCAGTGTGATAGGGGCCCGAATATGTTTTGTTACATTTGTAGTAAATTTGAAATAGCTAAATGTCGGAAGACTATATCTGAGTCGACGAAAAATATATACCACGAATTTCTCGGTGGACATATCCTTGAGGAAAATGTGTGGACTCCAAATATTATTTGCAATGCATGTTCAACTGCGCTAAAGCAATGGAAGAATACTAAGAGTAACTCAAATTTAAAATATGCAACACCCACAATATGGAAAAAAACCTCTGTCGAAAGAGGAATGTTACTTTTGTAATATCGAAGTGAAAGGTTTTAATTTATAGAGTAAATCAAATATAAAATACGCAGATTAGATGTACAATGACGAAACCTGTACAGTCCAATTACTTCAACACAAGTTTTTCAAACAATCAAGTATTAATGTCAGTTTCAAAGGATAACGTAGGTGAGGGTGAAGCGTCCAGCGGGGAAAAATTGTACAGCAGTGAAAATGAAACTGAGGAGAGTGAAGAAGAATATATTGCACCTAAAGAAGTTCCAATACTATTCACTCAGAATGACTTCAATAATTTGATTAGGAGATATGCATTACCAAAAGATGTTTCTGAAGACTTAGTTAGTGAACTGAAGAGCCGAAACTTGGTAGTAGTCCCTGGAACAAAATCTTCAATTTATCGAGAAAGAGAAAAGGAATTTCGGAAACACTTTACCAAAGATAAAAAAACTTCATTGGTATATTGCACAAATATACCAGCGCTGATGAATGATTTGAAACCTCATATTTACAAATCTAATGAGTGGAGACTATTCATTGACTCGTCAAAACTTGAATTAAATATGCCACTGTCCCAATAGCCCACACAATCTCTCTATAGGAGAGAATTATGGAGATCTAGGATAAATGTTGTCAAAAAATCTAGTACTCGGAGCACAAAACTGAGAGCAGCAGCCTGGTTTTGTGAAGCACCCTTGTTTTAAATGTCTCTGGAACAGTAAATGTCTCTGCAACAATTTTCAAAACTGACAGAGTATAATATGGAACTGATACGGCACATATAAAAAAAAGTTATAATAACGATAAGCCAAAACATTTTTTTTTCAAAAAAAAAACAAAATTCAAAACCAGAGACTAAAATTAAAGAAGGTATTTTTAACGGACCTCAAATACGAAAACTATTTCAAGACAAAAATTTTGTTAAAACCATGCAAAAAATGAAAAAGCTGCCGGCCTTTAGAGAAGTTTGTGAAAACTTCTTAGGAAACAACAGAAGTGAGCATTGACATTGTTACAAAGTTGATAGAAAATTACAGGCAATTGGGATGTCTTATGAACTTAAAGCTCCATTTTTTTGGATTCCCATCTTGATTACTTTCCTGGCAATTTAGGCGACTATATAGTGAAGAGCAACGGAAACTCAAACTGCAGCAAGATCAGGGGAACCCGTTTCAGCTTAACTTTATTAGTTAAGTTTCAATTTCCTATTGCCACTAACTTTGTTTCAGTCACACAAGCCGCGAATTTGTCTTCTAATTTTAACTTATACTCTCTGAATTTCAATTTGCTTGTCATAGTTCAAGGTGAGCTTTGCGTCTCGGTTTGAGAAACATTTTGATTGTCTGAGTTTTAGTATAAGTTGTGCGTCTGAATTTTAGTATGAGTTTCTTTATCTGACTTTCTAACAATGGTTTAGTCAAAAGCCATTAGTAACCAAAACAGAAAGGTAAATTGCTGTGGAATTTTTTTGATCATTTTGAGTTTTTGACCTAAAGTTGGGCTTTTTTTGGGTTACTGAAGTGTCACAAGTAAATTTGGACTACGGAATCTTTTTTTGCGGTTAAAAATACTCCGGAAACGATATATCTGGAGTAAACGGTATAAAAAATAGACTTTGGAGTGATTGAGCAAAACGGACATCGGATTTGTATTCAGCGCATCAAAATACATAAGAATTGACTTGTCAGACCTCGGGTTCAGAATTTTTTTTTTGTGTACCGGTGTTATCATTTGTGACGACTTTCAACCTACATATATCATACCAAATCATTTAACCGACGTTGACGTTGATCTTGATACCATATGATATCGATGAAGCTTACCAGTTCTAACTCAATGAAACCTTCCATGGACGCGTTCTAATTAAAAATGAAGAGATAATGTACTCGTTTTTGATATGCACCTAGTACAAACATATTTCGTAATATGGTACCACGCTGTGTTTTTTGGAATGACCATAACCTCCTAAATCATCATGTTTTACTTTCAAAATCTTCTGCTATAAATAAATGTTGAAGAAAATTAATAACGTTCTAAATGAAGATTAACTTTATACAGCTCACCTTCCTACTAAACATACAATGTCCTCGGAATTCTTTAGCACGACAAACAAAATTTATTAGTCAGGTTCCGTACCATTTACAAAACAAACGAAAAAATAATAAAAGAAATAAAAAATCTAAAAAACGGGAAAAAACCAAATAAATTTACCCACAGCATCTCATCTCGCAGTTAATTCAAATTTTTTAACGACTCCATTTTGGTTTCTTTTTCCCGTCATCGTCGCTGGCATTCATTTTTTCCACTATTTGTTTATGGTAACAGTATCATTAAGCAAAACGAAAATTAACAAAAGAATGTTTTTGTGTGTGTGTGTGTGTGTATGCAAAATAAAATAATAAGATGAATGAGCTTTTCTTTTCAACGCCAAAACAAACACACCCATACACAAAATAATCAAGAAATATTTTTCGCTATAAATTCCAAAAAAAGTCGGAAAAATGAGGACAGTTCCGTGTTGTTTAAACTTAAATGTAGAGTAGATATTGTGCGACAAGCTTCATATCATAAAACAAGAATAACAATAACAACAACCAAACAGACGTAATCGAGATAATTTGTTATATTTTCCAACGATATACGGGGGCTTTTCACAAAAATGTAGAAAAATGTTCATATTTTCCATTTTAATTGGATGAATTTTTTGTTGTTGCTTGCAGGTACGATATATACATTTATATATGTAACTATGTGACTTTGCTTTTGTTGCGATGACGGTTGATTTATTTGTTGTTGGCTTAGCGCTTTTCTCGCATTTTCGCATGAAATATATAATATCTAAAAATGTAAATGTAACACAATCTTACTTTTTAATTTTATATTGCTGATTATTGTGATTCGTTTCTATGAGCGCGCGTGTATACAAATATAGAGATACACTGGTGTGTGTACATATATGCTATTTTAACCCTAAATCACAAATTCCGGAACCAAGAAAACCTTCTTTCGCACGTTATCAACTTTAACCCAATTTCCATAATGATTTATGATCCCAATTTTCCCATCTAAACAATATACAAATATGTATTTTATGTACGTGTACAAATCTCCAACCAAATAAAAAAATTATCTATAACACAAATGATTTTGACACAATTTTAATTATATTTTGTGCTACGGATTTTCCTCATGTTTTTCCGACCTACATAAAGAAAATCCCCCAAAAAAATTCCAAATTCTTAAAAAAAAAAATCGGAAAAAGAAACTTGTAAGAAAATCTAAAAAACACGGAAGACAAATTTGCCATCTCATGAATTGTTACAAGAATAGACGACACAAAAGAAAACACACACTACGAAAAAAAAAACAAAAATCGGAAAAACTATTATTTCCATTTTCTTGTGATTATGATTGTCATTTTCTATTCATAGTGGAATTAAATTGAAAAAATCTTGTATACCCAACATTGAATACATTGTTAAAGTGCTGCTGCTAACGGAGATATATTACAGATTTACAATTTGCTTCTTTTTTTTTCTTCTGTGCGGTATATTGGTTATTGACTTAACATTATATTGTCGGCAGATAACTAGGTCACTAACTATACGTTTATGTATGTCTTCATGTTGGATTTTTTGTTGCTCGTTCTATTTAAATTACTTTATTGACATTGGATTTATTTATTGGATGATGCAGATATAAAATGGCAGTTCTTATGTATAGAAAAAATAATGTCAATGAAGAGTAATGTCGAGGATTATTTTACGTTCGAGAGCATGCAAGGATTATTTCGAAATGTTAAACTTATTTTATATGTCATAGTTGCGATGCACTTACTTGAATAAAACGTTATTCACAAATCCAGATTAAATATACCTAGTTCGAAGAATTTAAGTAACCAGCTTCTTATTTTGTTGGTTTATTTCAGGGTTTCCTGATATTTTCTGTCACATCCATGGTTGACTATATCCTTCAGATCTATAAGACTTTAGTAATTGATTCTCTGCATCTTCCCGAAAAATATGTTGCTTAGCGTATGTTGAATAACCGAATGTATTGAGTTGGTGATACCATCATATTCTCGAACGGAAAAATCCCCAAAAAATACCGAAAAATACAAAGTAAACTGCCCCATCGAAAGGAAAGACCCCAATAAATTTTTGATAACTAAAATATGAAAATAAAAGGAATCTACATAATTTCATGTCACCCTTGCGAGTCCAATGCTAAGCGGCTTTGGGGAATTCTCTATTTTAGTTATGAATTACATACATACATCTATATTATATAAAATACAAGAATGTTCAACATTTTCTTAAGCTATAAATTTCCATTTCATAAATCAATTATTAAGCATAGTTCAATAGCTCATGTGTTAGAGCGATGCGCTATGAAGTTAAAGGTCTCGAGTTCGATTCCCGATAACTTGGTCTTTTTTTTTTTTTTTCAATAATGTAGTTATTTTTTTTCTCCGATTTCTCCGATTCCACACACTACAATGGCTTGCCTGTTTGAAATTACATACTTGGTATTTATTTAATTTTCATTGTTATATTATTTCAAACACAGCATGCTATAAAGTTTATTACAGGAAAAAATAATTTTTCAGAAAAATTTTCATAGCTTACTACAACTCATAATACAACTCATAATATAAAAGTTTTCAAATAATTTGTTGTAGTATTCGCATACATTTAGGCGCAATATAAACGCGTACCACGTATTTTATTGTGTAATTACTGTAATAACTATAAAGCGGAATGTTTAATTTAAAGTAAAATATTTGGTTACTAGGCGACCCCTGTGCAATTGCACAATTTTATTATTTATGTGAAACATTTTTGCCATAATAACTTCTGCAAAAGGAATACTTCACTACATGTTGCCCCGACGAAAAAAAGACTTCGAACTCTAATAAAATAGAACGCGTTTATTTCTGTTTAGCAAAAATGTTTCACATAAATAATAAAATTGTGCAATTGCACAGGGGTCCCCTAGTATATTAAAAAATACAAATTTTTCAAAAATGGTTCAATCACTATGAATATTAAAATTTCAAAAAAATCGTCAGGGCGGGGGTTTGGGAGCGGCAGCCCCCATCCTCCAAGGTATAAAACGAATTAAAATAATATTTCAAAAATTTGTTATTTTTAAAAAACTTGGTTTTTTGGAATTTTTGTTTTTTTTGGGATTTTTTTATTTTGGATAACGATACCAACCCATTGAATTGCTGTAGCGATCTTCTACTGCGATATTGCATTCGATGTTGAAAGGCCGATTGTTGGAAGGCCGAATGTCGAAAGGCCGAATGCCGAAAGGCCGAATTGGTCGGAAGGCGAATTTCGAAAGACCGAATGTGTCGAAAGACCGAATGTCTAAATTCCGAATAGGTCGAAAGACCGAATGTCGAAATACCGAATGCCGAAAAGCCTTATTTTCGTGAAATTTTCCTTCACATAATTGATTGAAACCAATATTTAAAAACGGGATCACTACATTTGCCTGAAAAAAATCCATCATTTTTAAAATCCACAATAGTTGAAAAGTAAAATTCCAAAAAAAACAAAATCCCGAAAAAAAATCTAGAAATTACCGGCAAGCAATCCAGAAAAAATAGTTTGTTTAAAATAAATGAAAAAAATTCAATATTATAGGCATCTTTAGACTTTTGACATCACTTGAAACACTTGCGGCACATCTATGAAGAAATCTCTTCATCTTTACAGAAAAAGTAAAATTCGATAGACATTTTATAAATTTTAATTTTAATTTTGTCCGCACTTTGATAATTGCGTTTCTGGATTTTAGTTTTCTGGATTTTGGTTTTCCTGAATTTTTTTGTTTCTGCATTTTTTTTCTGGATTTTTTTTTCGGGATTTTCAGTTTCTGTATTATTTTTTTCTAGATAAGGTAGCCAATTCTTTATAAAAATAATAAATTGAAAATTTTCATTTATAAAAAGATGATAAATTAAAATCAATTTCGCCACAAACGGCCTTTCGACATTCGGCCTTTCGACCTATTCGGCTTTTCGACACATTCGGCCTTTCGTAATTCGGCCTTTCGACATTTGGCCTTTCGACACATTCGGCCTTTCGACATTCGACCTTTCGACCCTATTCCCGATATTGACTAGTTCCTTCATAGTTAATTCTTTATACTCATTTTGAAGGCATCTTATGATCTCGATGACAGTGAAATGGACTCCCTCGTAGGTTACATTTATTTCACTTCGATGGGAATTTTTATTATTAATAATCTGGGAATTATAATTATAATATTATAATTTTTTTGTCTCTGATGTGCCGAAAGGATTTATTGTTGATGTCGAAGAACTTGGTGAATTTAGGATTTGTTCGTTCTAGGATTTGTTCCTTGGTTTCAATGTGATTTCTGTGTGCTCTTGATTATGCTCTACTATTATAATTTTGAATTTATTTTCCTCGTTGTTGATGTCTTGGACCACCCTTTGTGTTAGGCGTAATTTCAATCCGGTGAATTGTATTTTTCTCAGGTATTTTTATTCCATTGATGATGGTTATGAATATGTTTCGCAGTACAGGATTAGGGCTGTGTCTTGTGTATTGTGGGGAGGTTGATGATATAGGGTTGACCTCTAGCTCTAATCTTGACAAGGCATATGCTACGTTATTGGTGCTGGTTGTACCAACAAAGCAGCATATGCCTTGTCGAGATTAGAGCTAGAGGTATATGAGTTGGCCTGTATATGAGTTTATATTTCTATTCTTCCAGTCAGGCCTCTCATCTTTCAATTTCGTCTTATTATTTTTGGTGCTCAGTGCAAATATGGGCGGCTGACGGTCTGTGAGGATTTTAAGTTCCTTTGCTCCATATACATAACTTCATAAGTTATCCAATGATCGAATAATTGCTTCTCCTTTTCATTGGCCATTTACAGAGGCGGATGAACGCTTAGGCAAACTACTTGCAAAGGGCTCGTTAATTTTAAGGGCCCGCAAATTTCATAAAAATTCTAGTTCTATATTACAATCTTCCCCGATCGGTTTCCACGGTACTCGATTCACACTTTTTTAGTTTTGCACGGTGAAAGAAACGCAACACTCTATTTGAAAGACACAGTTAGGCTTTTAACATAGAATTTTGTATCTGTAGTCAAAAATAAATTAATTTGGCTAAAATGAAGTATTTAATGCATCTAATTACCTAACTAAAGATAATTTTTGTTAATTATTTATTTTATCTAGTTTTGGAAATAAATGTTGGATACGGCTAGTTTTGCTGCTACGGGAGTATTTTATGACTCGTTTGAAAATTAAGCAACGTAATCTTGGTCACGTAAAGCAGCCAATTTATTCCAAAATATTTATCTTCCTATTATTTTATTATAGAAAAGTTAAAGTTGAAGTACTGATTGGATACCGATTTAAAGATAACGTTACTCATGCGCGCACCCAAACAAAAATGTCGGTTTTATCACGATCCCTTAAATGCTTTGTCCATGTCCGCTGAAAAACGAAAACAAAAATCGGATTTAGGTTTTTTGATATAATTACAAAATTATTGTACAATACTATTTGAAATTTAAAAAATTCAAAAAAATTTTAATTTACTGAGCAAATGAAAATGAAATTTTTTCGGTTCTAAATAATTTTTTTCGGACAAAATAATTAAATTTGCATTTTCTCAACCAAAATTTCTTTAATTTGTTTAATTTTAAAATGTTATTAGAAAGAGAAATTTGTCTGAATTAAAATCAAATAAGGTTCTTTCGGCTTTTTATAGACAAAATATACACAATAGAGGCATTCACAACATTTTTCGACTTGTTAATAAGAAAAAATGAAGAGACCTATCATTTATAATATATCTACCAAAACAGTAGAAATATTAAAATCCTCCCCGTACTCTAACCCAAGAGGTTCATACAAAATGTATCGATCCTGAGCAACAAAAAATGAGAACCCTCCCTGAGTTCTCTATGTGGTAGTTAGAAAAAAATCTTACGAATAAAAATTCGGTCTACTCTTCAGGTAAATAGCTACGCCAAAACATCAAAATACAATTCTAACTTCATACATTAAGTATGAGTCAAGAACGAATTGACTTAGCGAATTATATGCACTAAATCAAAAACTCAAGGAAAACCCTCATTATTGTGTGTTTTATGGCCACACAAATAAGGTATGTATAAGAATTGGCATCTTCAATTTTTATGATTAACAAGTAGAAAAATGTCGTGAATGCTATTATTGTTAATATTTTGTCTATAAAAAGCCGAAACAATCTTGTTTGATGTTATTACAGACAAACTTCTCTTTCTGTTATTTGTACCAGAAAATTTTATTGAAAACAAAGCAATGATTCTGGTATTATATCGGCAAAATTACATCCGATTTTTCTTTCTGTTTTTAAAATCATAGAATATTGCTCAGCAAGAGCAATTAGCGCTGAAATTTTATTCTGGTTTACTATGCAGCCACCAGCCAAGGCTGAGCAGTAACGAATTACATGAATTTGAATTACGTAATGAAAATACAAATTACAATTTTTAAGTTGTCTTTAAATAACTCGTTTTACCTTTTTGTATTTTAATTACATCAGGTATTATAAGTTTTTGTTTATATTTTTATAAGGCTTACTAAGATAGAGTTCCAGAGCCATCTGTATAAAACCTCATGTTAATAATACGTGTTTTACTAAACGAATTTTGTCAAATCAAAATTGTCAATTTATATTACAAATCCAAAGTAATGTAATTTGTATTTTAATTACTGAGTTTGTTGTAATTCGTAACAGTATTTTATTACTCACTGTAATGTAACCAGCCTTACCACCAGCAATAATTTTAACATTTTAAACTTCTACCGGTAGGAAGTTAGCACGAAAAGTTAGCACGAAACTATCAAAAAGTTTAATCTGGTACTACTGTATACTAAAAAATTTATTAAAAATAAATCCTGGAACTAAACCATTAAAAATTTTAGTGCATTAAATTTAAATTACTATGTATTAAGAAAAACGAAAAGAAATAGATTTTAGCTTAAATTAGTATCAATTTAAAATGTTGTTTTTTCAATCGATGTTTGAAAAGACCCGATAATAATAATCTGGGAATATAATACCTACTAGAAAGAGCAGTTAATTCCCCATTTTCCAAAATATTTTTAAAGAACTTCTCTCAATTTTTTCCCAGAATATGTCTCGGCTCTTTTCTAGAATATAATACTAGAGAGAGCAGTAAATTTCTCCTTTTCCAAAATATTTTTATAGAACTTCTCTCAATTTTTTCCAGTATATGTCTCGGCTCTTTTCCAGAATATAATACTAGAAAGAGCAGTAAATTTCCCCTTTTCCAAAATATTTTTAAAGAATTCCTCTCAATTTTTTCTAGAATATGTCTCGGCTCTTTTCCAGAATAAAATACTAGAACGAGCAGTAAATTTCTCCTTTTCCAAAATAATTTTATAGAACTTCTCTCAATTTTTTTCCAGAATATGTCTCGGCTCTTTTGCAGAATATAATACTAGAACGAGCAGTAAATTTCTCCTTTTCCAAAATAATTTTATAGAACTTCTCTCAATTTTTTTCCAGAATATGTCTCGGCTCTTTTCCACAAAAGTTTTGTTTTTTCTTTATGTCATGTAAAATTTTACTATTTAGCTAATTCTTAAATCATTTTCGTGCTGACTTGTACTAAAATAGAACATTAAAGATGTAAACCATTGGTGTTGCCATTGCGTTTTTCGTGCTAACTTCACAGACATAAACTTCTTGGTTAAATTAATTTTTCTGTTAAACTAGGATGCCAATAAAATTTGAAATGGGCCCTTTAGGAGAGATCGTTTGTTGCCATGAATAAAATTAACGTGTTTCCTTGGGGGGTATTGACCAATTCCGATGATTTTGAGCATATTGTAAAATTGCAGGTCGTCTTAGAAATAGATAGAAAGTAGAACATCACTAGCACTACTAAATACAACTCACTTATAAATTGTGACGCCATGGGATGTTTCGAAGTTTATTAAGATCACTTTACTTCATAACAAAATTTTCAAACTTCATTTTTACTTCTATTCACGCATTTTTATCGTTACAAATAAAAACTACAGATGAATTATTAATATTATATTAATAATTTCCTGCCAAATCCTAAATATTATTATAGCTATTACAATAAAGATGAATGGATAGTTTTGAGAACAAAGAAAAATAGTTAGTTGGTTCTAACAAATGTTATATTCCATCAGTAGACTTTGAAAGCGTTAAAATTACCATTCTGCAACTTTAGATCGGTGGTGAAACATTCAATAGCTTTGTCTGTTGCTTTATTATATTGCTTTATAGCTTTGTTTGTTGAAATAAACATCAACATTTAATAGTTCCACTTCAACATTTAATAATCATTTTGATTTGTACTCAAATTTGGATGGCACACCTCATTTGTTATGATTGTCGTATTCGATTCGACATCAAACCGGCAGGCAAAATTGGTATTAAGCGTCTTATTTTGGCAACTGAAATAGGAATAGGAATCGCAATAGAAATACAAATTATTCCTTAATTTAATAAAAATAATTTTGAGATTATTGTGGCAATTTGAGCTGAAGCGATACAAGCGATAAAATCAATTTTTGTTAGTGTTTTGTTTTGATTTTTTCTTATTTTACTCGTTGTCACATAATTGGTACATTTCAAGTTGACTATATCTATACAAGCAATTTTTTTCACAAGAATGACGATTGAACGCACGTTTGAATTTTGAAATTACGACTCCGGCGATTAACTGGGCTCAGTACAAGGTGTCCAGAGTATATTTCGCTGATTGTTGGCAGCATGCGTTTAGCATGTCCTTATATTTGGAAAGAAGCCAATATAGCGGTTGGAAAGGTTGGCTGGACTACAATTTCAATATCCCGATTGAAGATAGTGTTGGGATTTTCTAACAACCACTATTTTCGATAGTGTTCTTGTTTCTCTTTACAAAAATAAAATTGTGAATTTTTTTGATTTTCGTATTACGCTTTTTCTATTGCGATCTCAGCTTGCCGGCACAAACCACCATACTGTTTCTACTTCCATTCATCGCTCTTTATCACACAAATTTTCTATTGTTCAACAATTTCGAACATCAAAAATAGTGAAGGTTAAAACATCCCACCATAGATAATAAAGAAAATTGAACGCCTTAAAGAAATTTTAAAATTTACAAAAATTGAAAAGTTTTAGGATTTCCGGACCTGGCAGAAGTTTAAAAATTCTGGAGGCTCAAGAATTTTAACAATTTTGGAATTTTCAACATTTTTAGATGTCATATGGTTTTAATCTAAGAATCAAAGAGATTATTTCTAAAAAATGTATGTGTTAGAATTTTGTAAAATTTTTACAAAATACAAAAAACTAACGTTTGCAATAATTCGTCAAGTTTCAATTGAATTTCTAACAATTCTGAAAATTCTACAAAATTAAAAATTCATTAATTTTAGACATCCTAAACTTAACAGAATTTCTCAAAATTGTAAAATATTAAAACAAAAATTTTGAAAATTCTGTCAGTTTCAAGATTATTAAAATTTGTAAAATTCTAAAAATTGTAAAGTGTGTTTAAATATGTAAAAAATTCTGGAAAATAAGATTTGTTCTAAAAGTGATTGTACAAACCTTCAAAAAATTCAAAATAATATTTTCCTCCCCTGCAAGAGTGCGATGCAAACTAACCAAAAGTATAGACATACATATTAGTGGTTTTGGTTTGGAATATTCTCAAATTTGAAATTTTTGTTTTAAATGAACATAATTTTAATTGAAAAACAAATCTTTGTTTTCTGCCAATTTAAATAAAATTTACGAATAAAAAAAAATATTCTAAAATATGTATGAGGTAAAAATGAGAATTTTGTTTAAAGAAAACTACAAAATCTGGAGAATTCTGATAATTTCAGCATTAAAATTAAACTTCATTTCTATATGTATTAGGAATTTGGAAATTGTTTCAATCATTTGGTCCAACCAGAAACTCTACAAATTTCTGATTTTCTTTAAATTTTGAATATTGTCATGATATGAATGTTTAATATCATTCTGAAATTTTAGAACTACTAGACGAACCAGAAATTTCAGAGGTTTTCAACCGAAAACTCTATAATCAATTATAAAAATTGTAAGATTCAAGAAAATTGAAAAATATAATTCGGCCATTCCAAATGTTAAAGAAATCCTAAACATTTTTAAAATTTGGAAAATTCTATCATCATAAATTCTAATCACCAAGTAATTGAACCATCACAGCTCTGTTTGTAATTCTAGATTAACTTTTAAATTTTAAAAATTAAAACAATTCAAATTTGCAAAACTATAAACAGTTTCAAAGTTAAAGAAATTTTATGAATTCTAAAGATATAAATTTTGAAAAATTATTCTAAAACTTGAATTAGATGCTTGGTTTTAAATTTCTGAAATTTTTGTAAAAACTGCATAAAACTGAACCGAAATTTTAAATTTTTGGAAGAATATCGCAATTCCGAATATAAAATATGATTTTTACATCTAAATTTTGAAAATTATTGGTCTTTAATATATTCGGCTTAAGTTTAACGAAAAGCGTATTACAAAATTTGACATTTTTAAAGCAAATACAATGAATTTTGCCAATACAGTAGCCGCTCTGTTATTTTTATATTTAAAAATTTTAAAAAAATTTCATAAAAAATTTCAACAATTTTTTCCTATTGAACTGCTTGAGAAAAATTAAAACAACAAAAAAAAGTTGATTCGATGTACTGGCAGTGAGCCACAAATAAGTTATTATTGAATCTATTGGGCCCTTGAACAATTACCTCTTCTCTAGGGTTTTCTGTATGCCTCTTTGGATACTCGGTGGCGATAGAAAGTTTAATTAAAAGATGCTAAAAGTTTAATTAATGGATGCGTAAAATTCATCTGGTTTTCCCCTTGTAATTACAGGCAATGCCTGGCAATAGTCCGTAGAGGAGCGTAGAGAAATAATAGAGCTCACATATCAACTTTAATCATATTCAATAAAGCATTGTATGGAAGGAATAGGGTTGAAAGGCCGAACGCCTAAAGGCCGAATGTCGAAAGGCCGAATATGTCGAAAGGCCGAAAGTGTCGAAAGGTCGAATGTCGACAGGCAGAATATATCGAAAGGCGCTCTTACGTTTTTTTTGTCATATAATTAAAAATTAATTAAGGGTTGGGAAACCTTATCTAGAAAAAAATAATATAGAAACTGAAAATCCCGCAAAGAAATCCAGATAAAACAGTTCAGAAACAAAAATACTCAAAAAAACGAAAATCCAGAAACATAATTATCAAAGTGCGGACCAAATTATAATTAAAAGTGACAACAAAATTCTAAAAATGCCAATAAAATTGATTTTTTTTTCATTTATTTTCAACAAAATATTTATTCTGGATTATTTTTTGGATTGCTTTTCCGGTAATTTCGAAATTTTTTTTTCGGGATTTTTTTTCTGGATTTTACTTTTCAACTATTCTGGATTTTAAAATGTTCACACAAATGTAGTCATTCTCAAAAAAAAGATAAAAAATGTTGACCCATTCGTCTTTTCGACCTTTCGACACATTCGGCCATTCGACATTCGGCCATTCGACATTCGGCCATTCGACATTCGGCCATTCGACATTCGGCCTTCCGACCCATTCGGCCTTTCAACATCGAACGTTATGGAAGTTGCTGAACAGTGATTTTTAGATAGCGCAGCTGGTAGGTACAACTACTTTGGGTGGGGATGCTGAAAAGTTTGTTTGGGAAAATAATTCGACTATCCATCCTCTTCCAGTCGGTTTGAATTATGGATGAGAACAAAAGTATCAAACCATTTATAGTAAGTGAATAAAACCACCTTCAATAGTTTCTCTTTACCGATATCCTAAACTAAACAATTTACACTGTGACCATCTGAATCAATTTCAGGCCCTAATCAAAACTTTACCCAGTTTTGGAACATTTAGACTTGGGAGGGGACCACTGCTAACTCAGACGATTCAATTCCGGGTAACAAGTAGAGACAGTGCCTATGATGAAACAGACCTTGAACTGAAGAAAGCAACAGCAGCTCTATTTTCCCAATGTTCTTCGTATAAATATAAATTATTAAATGTGTCAGGCAGATCACGTTTTTGTCATAACAATAATCTCTTCTGGCAAACATTGCATCATAAATCAAGTTTAGTTGTGACATACACTCACCCACCCAAAACCATAAATTAAAAGGCATCTTCTCACTTTGTACTATCATCGTCTATTTAGATATGGAATACTTCTGCTATGATTATACCTAAACATATAAATGTTCATTCAAATGTCAATTTTAGTTGAAAAATAAAATTTTCCTATCACGATTTTCTACAAAGATCAAATGAAATAATAAAGGACCCAACTCTTCGATATTTTTGTCTACTTCATTTTTATCATCTTACAATCATGAATGTCTGACTAGATAATTTTCGTCGTTGTCGTAGAACAAAAAAAAAAATAAAAAATAATGACAAAAAGGGCAATAGCGATAAAAATGATTTTTCATTCTGATTTTTTTTTGCACGAAATTGTCCTTTTTGTTTCTCGTACCTCCTAGCACAAATGTCCACAAATCCATCTACAAGCCGAAAGGTAAAAAAAATACGTAGGTACTAGTATACCTAATGCTTCTTTTTGTGAATTCTGGGTTTGTTTCTTTATCATCTTCTTCTTATTTTTTTATATTATTTCCTTATCTATATTTTAAGAAAATAATTTTTTGTTTTTGGGAAAAACGACTGGAAAATTTATTCAAGGTTTTTTATTTTACAAAATATATTTCTAGAATTTTTCTTGCTAAATAAAAATTATTGTTTTACATTTTGTTGGTTTTTTGGTCGTTGTGGGTTGTTTTTATATAAACATATACATAAGTGGACGGATTTTTATTTTACCCGAAAAATGAGGAAATGTGGAGAGAACAAAAATTCTTTATTTCATACCTCACATAATCTATACCTAGAGAAGGTAAGTATTGTAACTTGGAGTTGATTTGTGGGTTAAACGAGAAAAAAAAAAAAATTTTTTTTGTTCTTTTACGAGATTCTAAATTTACTTCGACACAACAAAAATAAAAATAAAGTTGGAAAATGGAATAAAAACAGGTAACCAACTTTCAAAGCCAGAAAATCCTATATACCTTTTATATATTTTTTTTCTGCCCAAACAAAATATAAAATGGATGTCATAAATATTTTATTTGTTGTTTTTTTTGTTCTTCTTTCGGTGATGTTTGCTGTTTCTTGGAAAAGCATATAAACATCCAAGACCCCAGGTATATTGAGTACGGTAGTCAGCAATAACAACAAATTTACAAATAGAAGGATTTAACTTTGGACTATGAACGAATATAAATAATTGAATAACATGGACAATAAATTATTGATGAAAAATGTTAAAAGGATAATATGTTCTGGATAATAATGTATGTCGGTTCTGCTGGGTGCCCCAACAAAATAAAAAGCTGGATTGAGGCTCCAAACAGACGTACTCTATACATATTTCAGTTATTCTAAAACTTTACTTACCTTTGTCTGCCTGTGTCTTAATAAATATAAATTGTTCTCATCTACTTTCCATCAATCCACTGTACGACCGCCTCTATCGCATACATTCAAAATAAAAATGTTTGAAAAAAAAAAATTTAAAAATAAATATTTGGTTTTCCTTATGTACAAGGTACTCGTCCTTTTTTATGTTGTTGGACTGTATCCTTGGTTATTAAGTTGTGTGCTTTATTCAAGAGTGAGCAGAATAAAAAAATGTGTCTGTGTTTGTGTGTGCATGTGTTGTAAAACAGAATATACATATAAAATACAGATCCTTTGTTTCTGCTGTAGTTTTGTATGTGGTAAGTACTCTTTGTTATTGGAATTTTCTATACATAGTTTGCTGCTCGTTTATGTAAATATGCGAGAACAAACATGGGAATTAGGTTGTAAAATTTATGAGTTTTTCAATCGTACAAAACTTGATGGCAATTAAAAAGCTGTGTGTTCATGGTCGATTTTTTTTTGGGGGGGTTAGCCGTTGCTTGAAGTGAAAAATACCGACAAATTTGTTGTTGCTGCTATACGAAGATATTTTTTTTTGTACTTAGTTAAACGAGTATGTAGTTGTTATCAATTTATCGTATTTTAGTTTTCAATAAGTGTGTTGCTTTCAACCAAAATGAGTTAGCTGTAGCAATAGACCATTTGCGCAAGGATGACAGGAAAACGTCAGAAAATTTTCAAAAATTGTTACATTTGTAACAATATTTACGTTTGTATTTCACATACTAAAATAAAAAACCCTCAAAGCGGGTAGGGGAGAGTCTCCGGTTGTGGGCACTCCTGCATAACTTTTGACAAAATGCAAATATGGCTGATCTGACTTTTGTCGTATTTGTATGTTAACAGTACGCAGTTTTCTAGCTAATATCGAAGTGAATGGACGAGCTTGTTTATTTGCTGCGATCACATTAAAGAAAAAGTCCGTAAAAATCAACGCAATTGTAATTTTCCAATATTTTAAAAGTGCGATAAATCAAAGTAAATAATCTCAAACAGGTAAGTGTTATCGATATGTCTACAGTATTTTCGTTGTGATTTGAAATGCCTCATCGATTTATATCAAAATCATGACGCATCACGTTTTTTTGGTTACTCCGAGAATGGTCGTGATTTCCGGTTGTGGGCACTTAAATGTAACCGGTTGTAGGCACCCTCTTTTTTTCAGTTAAACGTCTCCCCCCCCCCCCCCCCCCCCCCAAAGAAGAGTAAAAAAAAACACAACCCGTCGGTCAAACGCTTTTAAAAAAAGAACGCTCCATCATCTGATGATGGTATCGACTTTGCATCATCTGTTTGAAGCTTCTGCTATCGAAGTTGACTGAAGTTGAATAATTTTTTAAAAAGCTTTTTTTTGTTATGTTTGCCACTAAAGGCCTTTAAAATGAATAAACCGAGAAATTCTTTCAAATTAGGTGCGTTTTCCTCAAAATATTCCCATTTTCAGCAAATTTTCGAAGGGTGCCCACAACCGGTTACGATTTTTTTGTTTGCCAAAAAAGATGACTTAACAATTTTTGTAGTTGAAGGAATCAATGTAGTTACTTTAGCAAAAGTTAGCTAATGCATCTAGCTCTCCATTGGTAGTCATATCTCCGCATAATATGGACTCAAAGGAAAATTTTGGGTGAAAAACAAAACTGTGCCCACCGGAGACTCTCCCTTAGATTCCTTTTGTTTTCATATTGTAGTTAACAAAAATTTAATGGGGTCTTTCTTTTCGATGGCACACTTTACTTTGTATTTTTTGGGATTTTTTGTTCTGGAATATGATGGTATTCCCGTTTTCATGTCAATTTAACACTTCTGGCCGGACGTGTTAAAACTAAAAATTTGGTTAACATTTCTTTAACTGCAATTTTTTCTTTGGGTTAGCTAAACCATTTTTTGGTCTATCCAATACGATTGTTGTTGTAATGTTTTTGTTTTGGATGCGGCTATTAATTAATGGGAATTCTGAGATTTGGTTGGACCACCAAGTCACATACTTCTAATTTATACAAAATTGGAAAAGACATTTTCATCGGAAAGTGTCTCGTATTTATCCACGAATAGAAGCCACGTCTATCAGAATATCATGTTTTATTTACTGTTATTTGCAGAATAGATACAGTTATTGAACAAGTAATCTCTACATACGTTAGGATGGTGCAGACATCGTGTTACTTTAAAAAATTACCTTTTTGTTACATTTGGATACACTACTTTAAAGATAAATACCACAAAACGAGAATTTTTCGGCATGAGGCCCTGTTTTGGGATTTCCGAAATCTATTTTCTTATAATCAGCGGCCCAAGTTGATTACGAAAATATACCTTTCGTAACCCGCCACCTGGGGTTTCACCCCTAAAAATGGTAAAACCATCATTTTTAGAGGAGTTTTCACGATTTTCTTTAAAGTTGTGTTCTAACGAATTGAATTCTCAACAAAAAAAAAAAATCTGAAAAAACAAATTTAATTGCCAGAAGACCTCATTAGATTTTTATTAAATACGACCAACTATAATTTAATAACAAAAGGATGCTACATGAATCCTTGTCATCCTTGCGCGGTGAGGATCAATGCTGCATATTGTTAGAAATGTAAACATTTTGAAATTTTTCTGACATTTTCCTGTGATCTTTGCGCAAAGGGTCCAATGCTAAGCGGCTTTGGGGAGTTCTCTATTTTAGTATGTGAATAATTATTAAAAACATAAATTATTAAAAATGCTCCAACCCCTCTGAATATTAAAGTTTAAAAAAATCATCCAAGCGGGGGTTTGGGGGAGTCAGCTCCATCCCTAAGGTATAAAACGAATTAAATGAATATTTCAAAAATTTGTTATATTTTAAAAATTTGATTTGTTGGGATTTTTTTTGTTTTATTTTTGAAATTTTTTTATTTTGGATAACGATACCAACCCCATAAATTTCATTCAAAAATAGGGGTTGAAATTACTGTTTGATGGTGAAAGGCCGAATGTCGAAAGGCTGAATGGTTCGCAATGGATAATTTATTGAAATCAATATTTAAAACATTGTATTTATTTCTTCTTGTAAAATGATTGAAATAAACTCAAAATATAATGGGGTGGTATTTATGAATCTTTACTCAAATCGTTGGTTGTAGCGCCACCTCATTACGAATAATGATGAAAAAAGGCCGCTTAACATCAGCACTTCCGCTTTTCAGAATGCATAAGATTTTGCCGTTAAGGTGTTTCAAGATGTTTCTGTAGGAGTGGTAACAGTAATGTTTAGATTACCAGTTCTGATTTAAGAAACTCAGATCGTTGCATATATCCTAATCCTAGGAGGAAACATTTTAGATTTTTTTTACGGGTCCTACGCTTTACAATAAATTACCGGTTAGCATAAAAAATATTATACTTAAGAGCGGATTTCTGATTGAAGTGAAGAAATGGGTGTTAAGCATTGACGATATAGAATCATTATTTAAAACTTTAACTTAATTTAATATTTTTTGATTGTTTAAAATTTTCTGTTTTTTCAATTGCGCAAATTCGTTTTCTTAAAAGTTTTTGAGTTTTTAAGATATTAGGGGCAATTTGCTATTTAGATTAGTCAGATTTCTTTTTAATGACTGTTAATTCGAAATTCGGACCTCTAGAAACAAGTGTCGTCGGACTTCAAATTTAATATAAAAAAGAGACTAAAATTAAATAAGTTTGTCAAAAGACTCTCACCAATACCGTGACTCGAGCAAGTCATTAAAGCGACTAGTTCAATTAAAAGAAAAATCCATAGAATTAAAGGAACGGGAAATTAAATTGAAAAACGAGAAATGAAATTGAAAAAAAGGAGATTAAATTAAAAGAAAAGACCATTTTAGATAAACCTAAATTTAAATCAGATGATCTTGAAGTTAAAAAGCATAAATTAGATATTCAAGAATTTAATATTTGAAGAGGCTGCTAACGAGTTTCAAAAATAGATCTAAATAATTAACATTTTTCATTTAAATGTAAATACGCAACCAAGATGTAAACATTGTACTATGTAAATAGTTATATATTTTTTAAGTAATTTTATTTTGAAATTAAAGTCTGAACATGGAATGAATTTAAATAAAAGTTTACCTCATGGAATTTAAAATGTTTTGCCGTAATTCTCCTTGCTATAATATTATCAGGTTCATACGTATAATTTTTGAGAATTTTCACCATGAGAATCTTCATGTTGTCTCATTTTCTAAATCATATGTAATATTGTAATATAGGCACATGTTGTGGAGCATGGCGCACGCGTTGATTATCTGGGGGCCTATTATGAACTTGATGCGAAGCGGATCGCATTTCGCATTTTTTGTGATTCAACGAAAAAGCTTATTTTCAATTCAATTTTATTTTTGAATAATCCGCCGTCTTTTTCCATAATTTGGCGCATCATTCGACACTGAGCGGTTTAAATGCGAAAAGGTTGTTTTATAATACAAAAATGCGTAATCGCATGAAAATGCGAAATGCGATCCGCTTCGCATCAAATTCATAATAGGCCCCCTGAGCCGCCTTTACAATGCGACTTCGAGCAGTTTTTGTACATTCATGAACGGATTTGTAGGTTAAGATATACACATTACACATCAAATTTGAATTTTTTAAATAATAGTACATATTTTTAAAAACTAAAAAATATTTTTTTATTTAAAAATATTATCTGTTTAGCAAAATTCCACATTATTACTTTTTAGCCCGAATTTGACTGCCATTTTTTTTTTGCTAAATCCGGATCTCTTTTCGTCATCAGCAATCACTAGATAAATAATACTAAAATAACACGGTGTTTTCGTGTCTTTGTCAGTTTCATACTGTAATTTTAAGGAAGTTTCGCGTAAACCAAATTTCCTTTTACGTACAGTTCAAAAATTAAAATAGGCCATACGTTCGTATTCAGAAATACCAATTAATTTTCATATCGAATAGCATTTTCGTTTCGTATACAAATTCGTATCGTATTCAGATATAGGGCTCCTGGATTCCTCCTAAACCCTCTCTCTGAGATGCAGGGTTACACAACCACATAAGATCACCAGAGAACCGCGCTAGGCAGCTTACCATTACCGCGGAGGGTATCAACCTAAGGGCAACCTCAGGGAACTCAATAAACGACTTTGTCAGAAACAACACGACGACACCGGGGGTGTCCAACACCCCCTATGTGACACTGCGAAGAAAAGGAAAAGAATACAAAACTATACAACTTTACGATTACCGATTTACCGCATGCACCGACGAAACTGCCCCATCTATCTATACTTTGAACGAGTTAGTTAACCAATAGCTCATCTTCTGCGCTCATATCACCGTAAATAAAAAATTTAATTCATTTTTAAACAATGTAACTTGTTAACGGAAACTTTATCTAAATTAACAAACAAAAAAAAAATTATGGTTTTGGTACCACCACTTGCCCAGTTTACAACCCGTTAAGTTGGAATTAGTTGTATCGATTTACGCATAAAGGAAATAAAAGTATGGTTGGAAATAATACACAAACATTTTAAATATGAATAAAATGGAACAATCCAAAAAAAATGTTAAAAAAACTGACGGTTGGTTCTGGATCCTTCCAAAGCGCTTTGTCAGTTCACGTTCCCGATCCCTGTATGGAGCTTATTGAATATCCCCTTTGAGGGGTTTTGTTTTAGTTTGTTTTGGGTTACCCTTACAATGATGAATGAAACTGAAGGAATTTACATAGACCCCAACGGATTGACCCCAGTTACAACAAATTTAAACGATTAAAGCACAACACCACAATAACCCACTATCAAGCGGCAACCACCATACGCTCCCCCTCCGGACAATATGGGATTGACCTAGTATGGCGAGCTTCGTCCGGCCTTTAGCAGATGGGCCGACGGAGTACCTCCCCACCCCCACTCCTGTTATAGATATATTTTATTGTTACTAGCCACAGTTCATTTGGTATATATGTAGTTTCTCCAGCACCTCTTATCTTTGTATCTCGTTTTTCTTTTTTGTGCCACTTATTTTGGTATCTCGATTTTTACTCGCACTGATTTGTTTGTAACTCGATTTTAGCACTACAACAATTTTTTTCAAAAAACTATTCGAGCCTTCCGCTACTAGATTTGCTATAAACACTGCCCGCCATAACTTGTTTTAAAAGTGGAACTTATCATTATTAAATAACGCTATATAATATAACTGTGAACTACTTGTATACTAAAACATTAAATTTATACTAGATATATATGTACGTACTTGTGAGAATTTCAAAAAAAAAAAATGTTACATTCTAAGCGGAAATATAACCTCGCGGCTTATACGCGGATATAAAATTTAAGGAAAATTTTATAAGAAAAACTAAAATGCAACGTATTCAAGTTAAGGAAAAATGTTACGTCGATGATATTCGTTTGGCAATTTTACAACTTTAAATGGCCTTGGAATATATTTATTGCTAATGGTCTTTATAAAGCGTCTCATCTTTTGCAAGGAGCTTTTCGAAGAGTATTTATTCCACTTCCCAAAATTTGTTTAGTTGATTTTGGGAGACGGTCAACATAACCATTGATTGGATAGATCCATCCTAGCTCTGTCTCTTGGGCAATTGGTTCACCTTAATCACCCTTAACAACTTGGTTCATTAAACACGTAATACTTAATGTTTTACGAATTTTTGCCATTTGTATACAACACAGTTACAATTTTTTAATAATTAATTTAGACTTGCGATTAATTAATGGGTATAACATTCTGATATGCGTGGAAGTCTTGTCGACAGCATTCACTATGAGTGATCCTTGAATGTGACTTTTGTATCAACTGTTAGACCTAGATATATTTAAGTTGGGCTAACCAAATAATTAATTTGCCATTTAAATTAAGAGGCCCATTCGGCAGAATCCTAAAATGACGACAACGTGAAAAGAAAATAATCTGTGTTTTTTTATCATTTACACAAATTTAGCAATTCTTAAAATAGTCTTGAATGAGACAAAGCTGCATTCTAATTTGTTTTTAATGATTTGAGGGACAACATCACTCGTTGTAATAACGGAATTATCAGCATACATAAACAACTTGATATCAGCAGTGGGAATGAGACAATGGGACATTTTTGAATAAACATTTTATAAAGAAGGCCATATTGAATCGAAAGCTTTTTCAATATCTAGAGTAACCAAACCGACGGAACTTCTTTCATATAGTCTATTCTTGTAACATCAGTAACAATACGAGCAAGTTGATTACTCGTGAAATGTCCATCACGAAAACCAAATTGTTGGTTTGGAATGATATCGTTCAACTCAATATGATTATTAACACGATGAAGTATCACTTTCTCCAATAGTTTAGAAAAACTTGTGAGCAAATGGATTGGCCTAAAGATAGCAGAGTTAGTAAGACCCTTCTTAGGTTTACCAATAGGGACAACAATCGTTGTTTTCTAACAGTCTAGAAAATAACCCAGTTTAAAGTAGCTGTTAAAAATGGTACACAACAAAATAACCGCCATCTTAGGAAGATTTTTCAAAGTTTTATTATTTACCTTATCAGTACCCGGAGTTTTCCTAGATTTAATCTGCTTTATAAAAAGTTTAAATTCTCTCGGCCTGTATCTATTTTGTTTAATTCATTTATAAAATGTACCTGATTTATGGATAGATTATAATTCTGATTGAAGACCCTTGCTAACTCGTTAGCCTTATCAACATTTGAAATAAATGTTTTGTTATTTACTTTTAGAGCAGGTATAGAATTTTCTTTACTTTTAAGAAGTTTATAGATTTCCAAGGATACCTCGGAACAGTGCGATTAGCGTGTCCAATACCGATTATCGAGTACCCGGGTATTCGGATATTTTGATCTTTCATCGAGTACTCGATTACTCGGGTAATTTGATTGACAACCCGGGTAACTTGATTCAAACGAATTTTTAAAATTTTTAAAAGCACTATAAAGGAGAAAAAATTGTTTTTTTTTTTGCTTTTAATTTGCTCGATTGAAGAAAAAACGTTGCTCTGAGAGCAAAATATTTTTGCTCGAGAGCACTCTTTAGAAATCTCGATTTTTCCGTAAATTTACCTCGTTTTTACATAAGTATGTTTATTGGTTTATTCTGACTGTCATTTGGCTAATTGGCTAACGTTTTCATTTTGACAACTTTATTGTGGTTATTGTGTTTGTTTAGAAATGTCATTAAATTAATCTCACATTGCTTTGCAAATCAATTTTTTTTTTTTTTTAAATTTTTATATGTGCAATTTGCTAGTTTGTTATATTTTGACAGATAACCGACCACAAACATAAAAGATCAATGAGATATTTTTGTTCGATAGACGCAGAAAATGCGACTGCTTTTTCATAGAGGGGAAAAGAATCAATAGAAATCGACATGTAGTTTGTGTTGAGTGATAAAATAATGTAAATTAGCATGTGTTCTGTCAATTTTCCGGCAGATTATTTAAAATTTTGATAATTTTTATTTTTGACGGAGAGGTTTTGAGCTTTTGGTTATCCTTTAAATTTTTAGTTTGTTTTATTACTTAAATTAGGAAATCACGATTACATGAAGGATTTTCAAATCATTTTTTTAATAATACATGGTAGAATAAAAATTAACTGGATGCAACTAAATTAAATCAAGTAAGATGATTTAATTTGATTGGCTTTTAATCATGAATTCATGAGTACAACAGAAAATTATTGAAATTTATATTTATAAGGCAATATCGAACATTATAGGTTACGAAAAATTTAATAAATACTTATCTGCAGAATATGCATATTCTAATGGATGCAATTAACAAATAATTCCTATGGAAACATTTTAAGAAGGACTCAAAACGTAGTATGTGCCCTTATTAATACAAAGAGAGGGTGACACAGCATGTTCTACGATTTTTTAAAGGTTTCATGTATTTTTCATTTTTTTTTTTCATTTCCCTTACCCGGGTAACCCGGGTATTGGAAATAATAATATTCGACTACCCGGGTACTTTGAAACTCGAGTAATTTGGATTCCCTAAGTGCCATCATTAAATTGATTTAAATGGTTATTCCATTTGGTAATTCTACCGTCCTGTATAAGAATTTTAATTCTCCTATCTAAATGATTTACAAAGGCTTTGATGTATGGATCTCGTGTATTTTGCCAGTTTTTTCGGTAACTATTTCTAATACCCAAAGAATTTTTATTGTAGTCAGGTAGTATGAAGGAAAATAATTTAGGTATGGTTTTGAGAACTGCCAATTCCTCGGCTTCAGATATTATGTTAGTAAATGTATTATATTTGTGGTAATAAGAATGTGAATTGGAAAATAAATGAAACCAATAAAAGGACAATTAAAGAAATTATACAAGACTGTGGACTTAGGCAGATAGTGTAAGATTATACAAGAATTGCGAAGACATCAAGATCAAAAATTGAATATGTGGTGGTTAATGATACTAATAATATAACATGTGATGTCAAAAGTGGGTTTAGAATTAGTGCTCAGGAAAATCTTTAGATAAATAGATGTGTTTGTGATTGTCCCTGGATAGACCGTGATTTTGACCCTACGCGAATTTGAGCTTTTTATGTATTCTATTTTAACTTTTTATGTACTTGTGGTTTCTGACCGTATTATTATCCGAAGATATATCCTGAGCTTGACATACTTTTCTGAATATCCATGTTTTTTACATTTGGAACGATGAGTTGGATGCTGACACTCGCTTACTTCACGATTATCTCCGCATATTACCCAGCGCACAGTACCATGCCCAAAATGTTAACATCTACAACACTGCGTAATGTTGTTTCGCTTAGTGTAGTATGCCCAGAGAACAACGGCTTGACACAGATCTTTAATGGATCTTAATTTGCTTAATCGCATGTCGTTTTTATTAAAAACTTCGTTTGCTTGTAGTCCCGTTTTAATTTTATCGATATGTAGATTAGGTAATCCTCTCAATACAAATTTCACCATTTTAGATTGTTCTAATTCATATTTAAATTTTGATGCGAGACTTTCCTCTTTTTGATTGTTGAAATCTACCCTTTGGCGGGAGTGGGAACAGAATTATTATGCACAGTCGGTTTTTTAATAACTCAAAAAATGTTTAATAAGTCGAAATAGTTGAAACACAACAACAAAATTAACTTTCTAATAAAAATGTACGATATTCAATTATACTTTATGTTTTATTATGGGATACAAAATCGAACTCTATGCCCTTTATAACAATATTAAAATAAATCAATTTAGCATATTAAGCATAATAAATTTTACATAGCATTTTACAATTGCAAACACGGGGAATTTTACATGATGATTCATGATCTGTTCATATTCAAACATGTTAATTGAGCATACATTTTCAGAGTAAATTGAATTTTGAATTTTATAAATTTTCAAAATAAAATTATTTCATGAACTTGTCTAAAGTATCACCAATAATTAGGTCGTAATCAATTATTTTGCGTACAAAAATGAATTAGTAGGATTTTCTCTAATTATTACACTTCATGTATTTTGTTGTTGTCAATTCTAAATAAAATTGTTGTTGTCAAATTTTTTTTACTTTAAAATAATTTGTTCAGTGTAACACGAATTATAATAGAAACTCAATTATCCACGTATACCAAACATACCTAATAAATTATTTAAATAGTAATCATCATTTTAAAGACGCAAAGATGAACAAGTAAAAGAGATTACCTACTGAGAAAATCAACAATATCATTGGCTGCGGGGATAAGAAGTGTTAAAATCTCTGTATTTTGTCAATTTCATTTAAAGACACACACCCTACATACAAAAGAAACTCATTAAACTTGAATTTAGATTCTATCTCATTCTCATGAAGCAAAAAAATACAAAAAGGAAAAAACAATTCACTCACCAAACGAAAACGCGAAGGAAATCATTAAACATTAAAAAAAAAAAAACGGAAAATCCATATACCTACCTACTAAAAAATTCTTGTTGTTACATTATTATCCTGTCCTGTGTTTTCCTTCCAAAAACGAGATAATGCGAAGAAGACGAAGAAAAGGAGGTTGGAAGATAAAGAAAATTACTTTTGTTTTGTTAGTTATTGAAGCGCAGAGAGATGCTCTTATAATTTTTGCTGTTGGTTGTTACTAAATACGAATCTCGTTTCAGGATTTTTTTCATTTTCCAACAGTAAAAGTAAATAAAAGGGAAGTGAGTTTTTAAATTTTTTATTTTGGGCTTTGTGTATTTGTTGATCCGCGAGAGAGTTTTTCTTACTTAAATTGTATACACAATGAAAATTTGGCTGTTATTATTGTTTGTTTCCTTAGTTATTTGTACAAAAACATATACATACACAAGCACAGACACAATAAAAAAATTATTAAAGTAAAAAAGGAAATTGAAAATTTATATTTTGCCTGTGTTTAATTTTTGATGATTTTGTAGACTGAGGAAATTATTAATTTTGATTTGCGCCCAACACAATTGTTTTGTGTATGTATTTGAAAATTTGATGCGATTCCCATAGAAAATCGAAATCCTTGATTTCAAAATGTTTTTCTCTCACATCATTTCACCTGTAAAATAATTTGCATCTGTTCTTTATTTCCAAACCGCATAACTATCAAACCAGCAATAGCCAATAAATTTTCCCAATGTCACTGATGTCAGCCCAATTTTTGAATCTAAATTATTTTTATTTTTTCTGAATATACATTATATATCGTTGTATAAGAGCATGTCGACAGAAAGGAAACGTGGAATGAAGTGATGATGACAAAACGAATAAAAAATACGGCACAAGGCGAACAACATATTTTTCCTTCCAATTTATTAAATTTTTCCAATCATTGAATATTAAATATATTATATAATATACACATAAGGCGTGTGTACATTTACACAATCATCTAAAACTTATATATTTACATGTACCATCATCACAATCATCATTGACTTGGTTCCTAAGAAATTTCCCATTAACATTTTTTTTTTTTTTTTTTCATTTTATTTTTAAAGTCGTTCATGCAGGGTGAGAGAATAAAATCATAATTTTCCATTTCTAGGAAAAATGAATGTGTACGAGAAAAATTGGGAAAGGCGTTCGTCAATTTTCCTTCTATTATTATTATTTGTGATTGATTACTATATACTATCCACCTATTTCGATGTATCCTTAAAAATTTTATGAGAATTATGATTTTCTTGTTAACAAACAATAAATAATATTTTTTGTTGCTCCAGATTGTGTTGTTGTGAAAATATATTTGGAAAATAAAAAATCGAATTTCGTTTATAGAAAAAAATTGTATTCCCCAAAGATTTTTGAAATTTTTTCGCTTTTGATTGATTGGTTTTGGGAAATTTTTTTTCCCCAGTGTGATGGGATATTAGGATAGGTCGTTGCTGTGGTGCATGTTAAACAAACCGTGCGCTAAATATTCTAAAGGCCCTAAATGAAAATAGATCATAATGCTGACACACCACGAGTTTTAACTAAAGTTTCGGGTTAATTATAGTCTCATTCTAAGCTTTAATGAAAAGCATGAAAATTACAAAAAGCTTAAATGATATTGTTTTCCCATTTCGGAGTATTTGGATGCACAGTAGAATATCCAAGGATATTATTTATTTTCATCTGTTTAGATGGTTTTTTCCGCAAGAATTACCTCAAAGCTGATCCACAATTTTTTCTGTTCATTAAATATGGGTCGTTTTAGTAGATATATCAATACAAACATGTTAAATAAGCTGTAAACTAAACTATTTTAACTTCACAAAGCTATATTTTTGGAACTGGAAGATTTGTTGTGACAAGTTATCAAAGGTTAATTTATGCGATATAAATTATAACTTTACACCGTCTTTACAACTCTTTATAACTTTACACCGAAACAATGCACCGAGTATAAACTTTAAAAGGTGACATCTACAGATAAAGTTGGACAAAATAATAACAATTTACAGTTGAGTAACTGGTTTTAAATAAATTTATATAGAGTTTTAGTTATTGTGGTTGATAATAAAGTTGAACGGTGGATTTTAAAAAAAATTATATAATGTATTTACGTTTTCATATAGAGAATTAGTTATCGTGGTTGTACTGTAGTCTAAAAATATAAAAAACATACACAAACGTTTATGTTGTTGTAATTTAAAGATTCTCCCATTTGGGGTAGGCTAGAATCAGCTACTTTCACCTCCTCAGAAGCAATACCAATAGCATGCGCGTTAAAAGGCGTTACTTGGGAATTACGAGGGAAATTAATGTTTGTTAAAATTTTGAAATTATCAAATTTTATAGTTAATCACATTTTAAAACTCTAATCATAATCACCTTGGGCATCCAGGTACCCCTTTAAAGACTATTGAAGTTTAAACATTTACTCTAATAATCAGTTCTGGCATATCAATGACATCCGTTGAAATCTGTTAAATTTCGTATTTCTAATTCGTAGTGGAAAACTTAACAATTAGTAAAACATTGAAGATTTCAAGATTACAACTTCAGTATTTGATGAGATTTCAAATATAAAATGCTGAACTCTGAACCAAAAACATTAAAACCAAAATTCATAATGAAGTTAACTAATTAATTAATTAAAAATGCATGAGCTCATGATTTGTGACAAAGTTCTGCTAGTGGTAAAAACTTTTAAAACTTGTTTTATTTGATAAATGCAAATTCGATGCAACTAAAAACTCTGAATTTTAAGAATGCTCGAATAATATCGCAAAATCTGTTATAACAGGCAACACTCGAATCAAAGCTTTAATAATTTCGAAATTCTCGAAAACTGTCAACTAATCTCATTACATTAATGTTTTATGGAATAATAAGCCTGAAGTTAAATAATTGTTTGTTTTATGTGACGTCCCAAAGTGATTTACTTTTGGTGTTATGATTCAAGGAAAAGGAATGGCAAGGGCAGTGCAATAAAAATGTAAAGAAACAACCAAGACCGCTTGCAATTATAACCTCAAAGTCTCCTGCTCGAAGATGTGTGAATTGTCGCTTTAAAAGCGGTTTTATCAATCAAAACCACTGAGAAATGTTTGGTGCAGTGCGAGAGGAACATTAAAAAAATCGTGTTTGTACATAATTTTGCCATTTGGCGTTTTGAAGGCGATAGATTTCGGTTGAAATCTTAAATCACATAAACATGTCTATGCTTACATCATATTATTGCAGTAGTAGCACCTCGAAAGAATATTTGGAAAGGTCTCTAGCTGTATACAAAGCTAGCTACAAAAATAAAAATGGCGTCTACAATTTGGCAGCATGTAGGTATAACGTAACTGAAAAAAATTTGTACAACTATGTGGCATTAACTTCTAGAAAAAGAATGCTGTAAAGGATGCTGGCATGAACTTCTAGAAACAGAATGCTGCTTTTTGTGCCCTCAAATAATAAACGAAAGTCAAGACATAATGAAGATCAAATTTGCTTGCTTGATAGACTTCCGAGCATTTCGCTACTTAGTAAGTGTTTGGTACAATTGGTACAATGAAAATAAATTTTAGTCAATGCTACTTTTAGAACGTCTAAAAATTACTTGTATATTTGCGGCGAACATCAAAATCCTTCACATTTGCGTGAAGCAAATTATTAGTGAATTTTGCCAGCACCAGAGGTCAGAGTTACTAACTATTATGGTTCTTAAATTATATTCATATGGGGGTAGGTAAGTTTGCCCGCTTTTCAAAATCCCGCCTTCAAAATCTCGAAATCAAAATCCTGCTTTTTAAAATTCCGCTTTTCAAAATCCCGCTTTTCAAAATCTTGGTTATGAAATTTGAAAGACGTATTTTTTTTAATTCGAGCCGTGCTTTTTGGTGAAGGAAAATTTTATAAAGTAAAATAAAAATAAAAATCGGGATTTTCTGAAAACCGGGATTTTTATTTTTGCAGAATCGGGATTTTGAAAAGCGGGATTTTGAAAAGCGGGATTTTGAAAAGCGGGATTTTGAAAAGCGGGGTATCGTTACGACCCCTATTCATATGTTAATAATACAATGACAGACATATATAGATTGTTGACTGATGTTTTTCTCTTTTTGAAAGGTGCAGAGGTGCAAAAGGATATTCAAATGGTAATAAAAGTTTACCTTTTGCCGTTAGTAGAATAGCGGCAGCAAGCCAAGGTGTAATGCCTTTATGTGCACTCTGGAAAAAGAAATTATTTGCGCCCTTTTAAAAATATAAATTAATTATGACGAAGCACCTACACGTACGTATGTTTAGTTTTATCTGATAAAAAAGGTCGCGAATGCCTTTTAAAAAATTTCTGTTAAACTAAACTCTTTCCCAAGAAAAACGGTTTTGAAAAATGTTTAAGTTGTGAATGCCAAAAGGTTTAAGAATTTTATAAATCTAAAATAATATTCACATACCTAGAAGTTACAAATTTTTAATCTACAAATTCTCATTTATTAACACAGATTGGTAATTTTAAGAGCATTAACTAAGGAAAATTAAACAAATTATCTAATTGAATCGGGGGAAGATATTCCTTCCGTACAACATTTTAGGAAGTCTCGATTTTTGGAGTTCGACAAAGCGAAATTTTGGGTATGTAATTTCCTTGAAACCTCAAAACATTTATCGGCCTAAAACTTTCGATTCAGACCTCTTGATTTCCTTGAGAACCAAAAAAGATGTATGAAAATCTGGATTTCATGCAGTGCAATATGTGAAATGGGTTAGCTATTGCGATACAAAAAATTGCCTTACAAAATCTTACATAACAATTTCCCGTACAATTACGCGTACGGGAAATTATTCGTAAATAATTTCTAGTCTAAAATGAAAATCATCAGGGTTGGCTACTAAATCTTGATTTTCAAAATCTTAGTTTTACAAAATCTTGGTTTTTATGATATAACTTCTGGAAAATGGGGATATCGGCTACGAAACGAAAAAACAACAAAAATATAAATTCTGGAAACTGGGGAATTTAATTTTAAAATGAAAATATCAAAATATAATGGGAGTAGGTTTATCGAAATATCGGTTTTCAAAAGAGTTAGAAGCGTATCGAGAGTTTTACAAGCGAATCGAAATCATGGTTCTCTTGGTTTTCTGAAAACTTCAAAATTAAATTCCCATTTTCCAGAATTTATATTTTTGGTTATTTTCGTTTCGTAACCGAAATCTCTATTTTGCAGAATTTATAAAAAACTAAGATTTTGGAAACGGGAGCGTATCAAATTCTCGGTTTTACAAAATAAAAAATCTCAGTTTTATTATTTTTTGATATTTTCAATTTATTATTTTTTGATATTTTCGTTTTAAAAGGGAAAGTGCCAATTTTTCAAAATTTATAAAAAGCCAGATTTTGAAAACCAAGGTTTTGCCAATCAATATTTAATACCCAAAATACAAAATTTTGTAATGCAAGATTTTGTAACGGCAACATTTAGGGTTAGCAAGATTTTGATTTACACGATTTTTAAAAAATGCAAGATTTTGTACTTTCAAGATATTGTATAAAAGATCACATTTGAAGTATGATTTGAAATCAACATTCTCAAATCGATTTTTTAGAATAACACTTCTGAGACTCCTTCTGAATCTAGAAATTATACGGCAATACAATTGCTGCTAACCTTGCCAAACACGTAGAATTGTATGTTGGCGGGATCCGGTTTAGTAAGTAATTTAGATATGCTAAGGTTACATTAAAAACTGATCGCACTCAATAAAACTTGTTGGGAACGGGATGATTAGAGATCAGATAGATGCAAATCTAAATTTCAGTTGTTCAAACTGTTCTGAAGCTGGCCTTGCTGAAGGTCGCTTGTAACTCGTTTAATTTGATTTTTTTTCTTCAAAAATTTTGTTATTTAGTTACCATTAGTCAAAATATTTTTGATTTTTTTTTTTTAAGAAAAGCTCAAAATGTATGTATGTCTCTAGACTAGAATACGCCCTTCCCTGTCAGAATTTAGGAGTATTTCTCTTGAGCAGAATATAGCTCGAAGCCATTCGGTTATCAATAAGCCAGACAGCCGGCGTAATGGAACAGTAGCATTTGCTGTACACAACAATCCTTCAAGATTTCATGCCTCACGAGCTTTGTATTTTGCTTTGGTTCTCGGAAGCCCAAATTATAGAATTATGTAACTACAACCAACTTAAGACTTAACTGAATTTTTAATTCTTAAGCCAAATGCAAATGAACGGTTGTATTCGGTTGCGCCTGAGCTAGCTAGCAATGTCGCAAAAAGGAGTGAGACCACCGCAGAGTCGGAATTTTATCCAATTTTTTAAAATATTTTACCCTTCGATAAATTTGGATCGGCTCCTTGTCGATCAAGAATCTAATCCCGTTAAAAACTGATTTGGAAAAATTATAAACTTAAAGTGTAACTACCGAGATAAACACATTTTTTGTTGTTTTTTTACGTCTTTAAGAATTTTAATAGTTTCACAAGTGATCAATTTTCTTTTCTTTAAAATTTAAAAATGTCTAAAGGCTTAAAGTTATACATAATACTTATTATTTGCTAAGAAAATTAAAAAAAAATAAAAATTAAAAAAATTTAATTTTTTATTTTTTTTATAATTTACATAACAACATTAACAACACAAGCATTATTACAATGTTCTGTTATTTATGATTTTAGTTTAATTTTCGTAGTAAATCATAAGAATTATAACTAAAATATATTCCTTCAGGTGACCTTGGAAGGTCATGAAAAATACATATTCAGACGTACAATTGATCGCTCTTTTCGAATCCAATGTCAAAAACAGGACTTTCCCTATAAAAATGACCTTGACCTCAATATGACCTTGAAGATGAAGGTCAAGGTCATAACCAAGCTCACCATTAAATTCTTTGTTGAAAACTACCTAAGACTACACCTTGCTTAGTTTTTTTTTTGACATACTCCGCGAGATTTCTAGGTGTTTCCATACTTTAACCTCGCAATGTAAATTCCTTCAGATGATCTTGGGAGGTCGGGAAAAATACATACTCGGACGTAAAATTGATCGCTCTTTTCGATTATGTCATCAAAAATAGGGGTCCTAATTTAAAAAAATGACGTTGACCTCCAAATGACCCTGAAGATGAAGGTCAAGGTCACAACCAAGCTCACCATTAAATTCCTTGTTGAAAATAACCTAAGAATAAACCTTGCTCGATTTTTTTTGACCGAACTCCGCGAGATTTTTAGGGGTTTCCATACTTTTTCCTCACCCTGTATATGTACATTTGACCTCCAATTTACATTACAAAAGATCCCATCGTTGAGTCAAATTGTCTCAAAGTGAAACCAACATTTCGTGAATATTGTATAATTCGTCCCAAGGGTTCGAAAATGTTCATTTAAATGGAAAACCCTAAGCTAATGAGATCACATGATCGCACACAGCGGACTTAACGTAATACAGGAGTTCCCCGTACTTATTTGAATATTATGGTATATGTGGGTAAGTATACATGGTGCACATTTGCATTCAAAAGAATTTATCAATATTGTAAAATTTATAATTTTGTTAATAACGTAAATTCCTTTAACTTTAATAAGATTTAATTTCCTTAATAGCATTTTGATAATTTAATCGTTGGTGGGTGTTCTTCATATAAAATTTTTACTTACAATTAGTGAAATTATTTATATCGATGTTATGGGATATGGCCAATTAGGAAGAAACTTGGCTATTTCTTATTCGATTTTGATAACTTGAAACATGTGCGAGTGCGATGGAAATGGGATTCTAAAATAATTTTTGTCAATTACTTTTATACATTTATGAACCCTCAGAATTTTATTTACAATATTCACAAATTGTTGGTTTCAGTTTAAGACAATTTCACTAAACGATGGAATCTTTGAACCAAATTTGTTTTGTATAGAGGTCATTTATTGTATATGTGTAGGTTTTGTACTCCAAATTCAACCTTTTACAAAACACAATCATCCTTTTCCAAATTAGATACGAATTTACCCAAATCAAATTCAACTTTATCCAAAAAATAAAAATCCTTTTCCAAAACATATTCATCCTCTTCCAAACCAAATTCAACCGTAGACGCCAAAAAGGAACAGAATTTATTTAATTTAATACATTTAATTTATTTAAATTGTAGATACAAAATAACAAGTTGAAACAATAAAATAAATAAACCTTTACTATAATAGGAGTATAAAATTCGCCCTAAAATTATTATAAACTTCACCTTAGATGTCATCCTAAAATTTACTGTAGATTTCATTCATATAATATAATGTCTTCTTAACTAAAAATTCACCTTAAACTTCACCGTACAACACAGCCTTAAAGTTCATCTTAAATTCACCCCAAAATCAAGCCAAATTCTCCATCAAATTCATCATAATTTTACCCCAAATTTACTTTAAAATTTTTCCTAAAATTACGACAAATTATTTCTAAAATTCATTCAACCTACAAGTCACTCTAAAATTAACCCTACAATTTTACTTAAAAATTCACTCTAAAATACCCCCCTTTAATTCAACCTACCCTATAAATCACCCTAAAATTCACTGGAAAACCCTCTCTAAAACTAACCCTGAACTTCACTCTAAAATTCACTCTAAATGTCAGAAATTTAGAAAGCAAATCCCTTAAAGCTTAAATAATAATTTTATCAAATTTAAAAATTCTGGAGTTTGGAAATTTTAAATACAGTGGTAGACATTCGTATAAACGCACTATGTTTTTTGAATTTCTATGAGTAAAGTGTTTTGATTTTTTTCAAGTAGTCTAAATTGTGTCTATCATCTTAAATCTGTTGCTAAGATAAACCATTAGTAAAAATTTTAATGTTTTACTTTAATAAATTGAAAAATCTAAATTTCAGGTGGACATTCGTATAAACGCACTTCTGATAATGTACTAAAATAAAAAACAAAATTAGCAATTTTTCATATATTATTTTATTTAATATTTGGTCTGGCCCCGACCTTTCTGAATAACTTCGAAAATTCGAGTAGGCATTGAATTTGTTAAATTTTTGAGGGTTTTCGGATCAATTGTGGCCAAACATTCACGGATGGCACTTTTCAAATCTTTAATTGAATTATAAGGCCCTCTAAAGGTTTTCGATAGAATTGCAATCAGGACTGCAAGCTGGCCATTCAAGAAGGGAATGTTTTTCTCGAGAAACCACGGTGTGGTCTCCTTCGAAGCATGGCTCGAGGCATTGTCTTGTTGAAAATTATAATTTTTGTTGATGTTATTATCCAGATAATTTATAAAAACGTCTTCCAAAAGTTTTACGTACATACGGATGTTCATTCGTGTCGTTATAAAGCAGATGGGAAGCTCCTCGTTATAAGAAAATGCTCCGCATACAATAACACACCGCCACAAAATTACGCTTCGACCTAACGTCGCCATGTTCTTCCAAATTATGCCAGTAGCAACTGTAGCAGTCGGGAAAATCCAGATTAATTTTTTTTCCGTAAGAAAAAGTCACACTTTGCCAATCCGTTACCGACGACATGTATTTACGAGCAAATTTGAGCGGATTATTCGTATGCATGGCCGTTAAAAGTGGTTTGATCCAAAATTTTGTCCATTTTATGTTCGGTGAACTATTAAAAATACGGGCAATGTGTCGGGTCGTCACAGGAAGATCCAATGGCCTGCATGATAGACGGTTTCGTGTATAGCTTCTTTGCGGATTAGACCTTTCTGGCGAGCTGAGATCTTGGATAGGCAATAGTCCTGATTGCAATCCTATCGAAAATCTTTAGAGGGCTTTCCTCGAAAAGTTTATGGAAATGAACAGCAATATAATTCAATTAAAAATTTGAAAAGTGCCATCCGTGAATGTTGGGCCACAATTGATCCGAAAACCCTCAAAAATTTAACAAATTCAATGCCTTCTCGAATTTTCGAAGTTATTCAGAAGGGTCGGGGCCAGACCAAATAATAAATAAAATAATATATGAAAAATTGCTAATTTTGGTTTTTATTTTAGTACATTATCAGAAGTGCGTTTATACGAATGTCCACCTGAAATTTAGATTTTTCAATTTATTAAAGTAAAACATTAAAATTTTTACTAATGGTTTATCTTAGCAACAGATTTAAGATGATGGACACAATTTAGACCACTTGAAAAAAATCAAAACACTTTACTCTTAGAACTATATTCAAAAAACATAGTGCGTTTATACGAATGTCTACCACTGTAGAGGGAAAATTAATTCAGAATTTTACAAATTTTATAAAATCTTTAAATTCAAATTCATCATTTTTGTGGAATTAAGGTCGCTGCACGAGTATGGATATAAATCCGTACAATCTGAATCCGGCCATTCATCCAATGAAATTACCCAAATATTGTCATGTGACCGAAAAAAATATTCCCCTATTTCTCCTCTCGAGTTAAAATTATTTCAACATTAAGCAAAATATCCACAGAAAACCAACATAACCATACTAAAAAATATATATTACGAGCTATTTTTCCCCAATTTTTTTTTTTGTTTGCGTATTTCTGACTTTTCGATTTTTAAAAAATTTTGTTATTTTGTTATTATTGAAGTTATCATAGTATTATTGAAACTAAAAGCAAAGAGAAGTTGATAAGTAAAATAGACGAATTTACGGGAATTTATTTAGCAAAAGGTCAAATAAGTTACTAACTTCGTTAGGATGCAGATTGTACGGATTTATATCCATACTCGTGCAGCGACCTTTATTGATTACAAATTAACGAGTTTTTTAACGTAGTTTGGAAAGAAAAAAAATTAGGAAATTTAGAAAATTTAGAAGTTTTGAATTGTGGGGATATTAGATTTAATAAAATTATTGCGAATTTGAGAAGTTAAAAATAGAGAATGGGAATTTAAAGATCTAAATCTTAAAAATTCGTCAAATTTTTAGAATCCTGATGTTTAAAGAGTTTTTACAACATTTTTGAAATTTGGAATTTGCATTAGGAATTATTTAATTTAGACATTGAATTTAAGATTTTGGAAATTTAGAAAATTAACAAATATAGAAATTGTGAATTTTAGGAATCCGAAAATTTAAATAATTTGGAAATACAAGAATATAGAGTATTATTTGGAATTATTGATTTTAGCAACATATATGTACATATATGATTCTTTGGTATAAAAGAAACTATTTAGAAACCAACATTTCACGAGAAACCGTGATGGACTCCCTCAGTTAGTCGCGGGTTAAGGAAAAACAGAGTGCGAGGCAAGTTTAGTTCCTCCACCGCCTACCAGTAAAAACAATTGTTTTTTCCTGGTTCATCATTGAATCTAGAAAAACAATTTTTGCTCCGCAGACCAATATCAAAAACTTGGAATAATTTCGAAGTAATCTCAAAAATATTGGTCACATAGATTCTCAAAAATTCTAAATACGTATTATCAGTGAGTCAAAGAACTTCAAATCGATTTTTTTAATTTCTATGTGATACTTTCATAAATAATGAATTTAAATTTAGCAGTTTGAATTTGATTTGGAAAAGAAGGAATATGTTTTGGATAAAGATGAATTTCATTTGCAAATTTGATGAACTTGATTAAAAAATAATAAATATTTTTTTTTATTAAATTTTCAGCAAATCAAAATATTTTAGGAGACTTTTACTGCCTACATTTAGCATTTAGGCTAGAAATAATGCTTAAGAAAATGACCCAAAATGCAGTCGGAATCGCTATCCTGCACAACCTTCTTTAACATGAAGTGTATTGCTTTCAACCAAAATGAGTTAGATATTTTTTTGGTTAACGGCTGGTCATGCAACAGCAAAAATTAACCGAATTTAGGTCTAATTTTTTCGTGTATTTTCTTGTCAATTCGACTCTTGTGACAGGTATTAAAACTAAAAATTTAGTTATGATTTTTTTAGCCACTATTTTTTTTGGGGTTAGCTAAACTATTTGTTGGTCTATCTAATACGATTGTTGTTGTATTTTTTTTATTTTTGGTGAAAGCAATACAACTATAGGTACGGGGCGTTGAGTTTGGGATCGAGTTGGGGTTGATTAGTGTTTGTTTGGGATTAAGTTTGGGTGCATTTAATTGATTGCCTTTCAATATGGGATTTATTTATGGATTGAGTTAATATTTGGAAGTTGGCTTCAATTGCTCTGAGTTTATTTCGCACTTAGTTCTGTTTGAACCGTGTTGAATTAGGGTTTCAGTTGACCGTTGAGTTTGGGGTTGAGTTGAGGGTTGAATTGGTTGTTGGGTTGAAGGTTTAGTTGGGTTTTGGTTGAGTTTAGGGCGGGGTTGAGGATTGAGTTGAGGTCGAGTTTGTAGGGTAGGGTTTGAGTGGAAGTTGAGTTGTATTCGAGGATATATTCGTGAATTGAGTTTAATGTTGGTTTTATGATTGATTTAATAGTTGATTTGGAATTGAATTAGCGATTGAGTTGTTGGTTGGGGTGACGGTTGTTGTGAGGGATTGATTTGGTAATTGAGTTAATTTTTAGGACCGAATTCGGGAGGTTCGGCCCTTTACATTTTTGTTGTTGTTTTTCCTATATAGAGTAATGTGGTGAAAATACGAATTTTTGGTTGTAGTTACACATTAACCGGTTAAGCGGTAGAGGTTGATATCCTGAGCCTGACTATTTTAATATTGTTCGAAAATGTGTACGTCCGTGAAATGAATTTTGATTATTTGTATATTCACAAATTTCCAACATACATTTTGAATTTGTGTTAAAATTGTGATGACTGGTAAAGCAATCGCAGTTCTAAGGATTTAAAGAAATTGAAGATTTCTAGTTAGGGAAAAATCTTAATCTTTTGTTAAAAATTCGTAAGCTTAGTATCATATAACTGATGATCTTAAATCAATGAAGGGAGACGAAACGTAAAGGAAAAAAACAAAAAGAGAAAACAACAAAACTCGATCAATTTTATTTTTTCTCGACATTTCGTCATTGTCGACGTAAAATTGACCTCGTCATAATGTTGACGCATTTTTGACGTGTCAATGTCGACAATAATAGTTGACGCGTCGACGCACATCTCTGGTTGATACAGAAAAAAAATAATTTTGATTCTAGGTTATCTCGGCTTTTATAAATTCTAGAAAATTGAGAATTTAATTTTAAAATAAAAATAAATAAAAACCGAGATTTCTAAACGCTCTCCATTTAGCTAAGTACATAGTAGATATCATAAATATCCCCCCAATCACTTTAACTCATAGTTGGGCCAACAGACATAAATTTTCCCGCATATAACATCCTCACATAAAATGCTTTTCAAATTAAATATTCAATTATAACAGTAAAAAAAAATAGAAACTTTTTTTAAGTAAGATAACTGTAAGTATAATTACCAAAGAAAAAACTTTTCGTTTTCTCGAAAAAAGCTTATTTTTATGTATACATTTAGAGTATATCCGACCGGGTTGAAAGATAAAACAAACTTTTCAATTTTGGGATTAAATTGTATACATAGTTCGTTCTAACCATTCACCTTGCGTCGTCTTTCTGTTCGTCACAAATATAAATTTTTCTACACACTAGGTTATGTATAGTATATGGTATACAAAAGTGAAGGGCGCGCCATTATTCGGAGGTTTTATTTTTGATTTAATTTAATTGCTACTGTGTACCTTCACATCAGATAAAATAATTGGGATCGCTTTTAGAAAACTCGAACTTAACCCATTTTTTTGTTTTGTTTCTATTTATCTTATTTTAGGATTGGGATTTACTATGAGAGTGCTGAATTCTTTTTATCTACAAATGTATACATGCTGGTGCGCTTAATGGGTGTGGTTTTGTTAGATGTTAGTTTATATGAGCTCGAAAGGTATATAAATACTTTTATCCGCAAAATGTAATTATTGTTATAGGAATTCTCTCGTTTCGTGATTACCCTATAAAAACTAAAATCCGTTAATACAAATTTCCTTAGGGTTTTTAATGTTCATTGTACTTTTTGTCGGTAAATTAATATTTGGGTATTTCCATTACTATGCTCTAGTAGCTAGTAGCTAGCTTATGGATTTATGTAGTGTAACAAAAAAAAACATGGAATTTAACGACTGTTGAAAATTCCTTTCTTTGTGTATGTGTGCGAGTATAAAAAATAAAAATAAGGATAAATTTTCCGCTTGTATATTTGTTTTTTTTTTGTTTTGCTTTGCTTTTTGGAGAAACATAAATTGTAGATTTATTTATGAGTTTTTCTTTGTTCAAGATTATGTTGTGATATGGCAGGGAATAAACAAGAAGGAAAAAATGGCAATAATATCAGCATCAGCATAAAAAATGTTGTGTTTATTTTATATGTATAGAAATGATGGCACAAGACAATAAACACATAAATAAAAATATGGATCAGATTGAAGATGAATGGTGTGTGCTGCGGATAGAAATGAGGAGGAGGGATTCTATTTTAAACTTATTTTATTTATGTATCTCTGTAAGATGTTATCTTCGAATAACTATAGATTTGAATGAGTATAAAGTTAAGAGGATAGAAGCAAGCTTAATAAAGTCATAAATTATTTTTGCGTTGTAAAATTTCGCCAATTCTAGGAATGTATGGAAGTCGACACAAATCCACTAAATAAAATTCTTATAATTAAATAAATTTGAATAACTCTACTGAAATTATTTAAATTACAAACAAACAAACATCGATACATATGTCGAGACACTTGGATTGGTTTTGCGATTGGGTGGTTGTTCTACTTCATTGACTTTTAATAAATTAATACTGAGCATAAACGTTTATTGCATTGTGTGCCTCAAACTTTATTATATAAATTAAGTACTGGGTCATCGTAGGTCGTAATTGGTGTAGACAGGTTGTCATTCGTTGTTTTCGTAACAAACCAAAATTGTCACACCAATTGTCTAGACCATTTTCCATAGTTGGCATCGACTTTTGCGGCCCAGTGCAAAATCCAAATCTAAAACTAAAATTTATGTTAAAGCCATACATATGGAAATTGTCATGAATTTATCATCAGAATCATTCTTGGCTAGCCTTCGTAGATTCATTTCTCGCCAAGGGCACTTTTTGACAATATATTCAGATAATGCAACTAATTTTATTGGTGGTCGATCTGAATTGAAGGAGCTAAAGTGTTTGTTTTTGTCAGATAAATTTCAAAATGACGCAAACATTTTTTGTGCATCTATTCATGTAGAATTCCCCCCACGATCTCCACAATTTGGCGGTTTATGCGATTCAGCGATCAAAAATGTTAAATGTCATATGAAACGAGTTAGCAAGTTCGGCTCAAATTACCATATTCTAAGATAGCTTAGTTCTATTCCAGTAGAGTAGATCCGTAAGTTATTTGTGATACTTTAGGTGGTTGTTTGTAGCAGATCTGGGGAACCACCTTCTAATAAAATTTGAAAATCCATTAATAGATTTATGCTAAAAGCGTCAAATAGATTAAGAATTTTTACAACAGTACCAAATTAGATAAATATTTTGTATTTCCGCCTAAAAGGTGAAAATCACGCTATCTGGTTTAAACCCAGCCTACAATTTCCATACTAATGATGATTATGCTCTTTTTTTATGGAAAAATTCATATCCAAAATACACAGTGAAACATCAGATTCGGTTTAACTCATAATTTCCATCATATACACAGGATATACACAAACACCCCCGAATAAATTATTATTTTTTATTTGTTGCGGCTTCGAAAGAAAATGAAAATCGATTTACGGGTACAACAAATGGTGTCGGGTGTGTGTATTGAAACATGATATTTTTATATTAACAAATGTCTTAAACTCTTAAATATAAACTAATCGATTTTTTTATTTATATTATCTCGTTACAGGTGAGCAATCATTGGGTTGTTGGGTTGTCGTCATCTTAAATCGAGCATAATGGACATACGGATTTTTTCCTATTCTGGTTGGAATATTATAATATAATCACTGGAAAGAAATCTGGGTTTGTATTTACAAGGTATACGTTTAATACCGTTGTAGTATAAAATTGTAAAATGTGTTATGATATTATGTTTTATAATCTCTCACACCGTAATTATCATCCCAGGATCATCTTCAAATTGTATAATAAAAAAAGGGACATCGAAAAATTTTTTTTTATAGTTTTTTGTTTAACATAGTTTTCCCAATATAGACATAATATATGTATGTGTATATTAAATTAAACCCAAAAACACTAAAAGCCTAAAAAATATTTTTTTTTATATATTTATTATCATAAAACTATATTTATGATGCTTTCACAACAACCACAACAACAAAGGCAAAAGCTTTTTGAGCTTTTAATTTAGTTGTTAGTCTTTTTTTGTATACGAGACCGATCCATACGAGAAAGCAGAAGATATAAAAAAGTATATAAATAAAATTTATGAATATTTAAGAATTTTTTTAATTAAAATTTATAAATATTTTAGTTTTAATTAACTCTTAGAAATATTATTATTAATTTTATTATTGGGAAACTATTAAATACAAAGTGTGTGGTTTTTCTTGTTTTTGTGTTTAAATAGAGTGCTTTTTGGGAGATATTGTTTTGTTTTGTTTTAGCATGGTGTGATCAATTCAACGGAAGCCAGAGATTTTATTTGGTTTTGGTTTAATAGTTTGGGTTTTTAGAGGTTTTATTAGCGTGAACTAAATATTATGGAAAATATTTTTGGGGAACAATGTTGCGGAGATTTGTGGTGCGATTGAAATTAACGAATAAGTAAAAAAAAATAGAAGTTACAAATGTTAAAAAAGATAAATAATTTTGACTCTGATGGTTTTTTAATTTATTTGTTTCATAATTTAATTAGCTTTAACATAAACGAAAACAAATTAATTAGAATTAAAGGGAAAATTGATTGTTCCTTACCAAGTTTATGTCCGTTATCTTGGAACACCGTTGGCCACTCTCTAACTTTGTTATAACTTGCGACCGACCCGATCTCGAGTTCTTGCAAATTTTAAGTAAAAACAACTAACAGAATTAAAATCCGTTAAACAAAATGTTGGAGCAATGATTACAATTAAGTGGCGATTTCTTTGGAGTAACAGTTTTACGTATAATTTTCCTTATAAATTATTAAATTATGGACCCAATTACACGTGAACAATCTTTAATAGACAGAAAAAAATTAACTGATTGTTTGGCTTTAAATTTATTTAAAACCGGATGAGCAACCGACTCCAGTAATCCATAATCTCCTAAAGCAAAGTAAAGAGGACAGCTGGTATAAAAATTACTTGGCTTGTTGTATTATAAAATTTATAAGCTTCTTCATTTTGCACAAAAATATAAAAATGGCCTATAGAATTTTCTTTGAAGCCCTTTAGTCGGACCAACTGAAGGAGAGCTAGATATCTTTCAATTTATCGGATTTGAATTGACATATCCTTAGTGAAGGCTGACCTAGTTTGTGGAGATGATGCAATGTCCTCGTCTAAATGAACCAAACGTTTGGTTGCAAACAAAACCTAATTTAGTACCAAACTGAAAACCATTTAGTAGTTGACCATTTAGTTAATTTGAAAATTACTGTAAAGTAGGCTCTAATGATGTAAAATATATTACAATTTTTCTCTATTTTATATTTCGTGACCTTAGAATAACACTGTTGCATCTACTCGATGCATAGTTTTGAGAAAATGAAGTTTGAAAATTTGAAATGCTATAACTTGTCCATTTTATGGGTAATTTTCTTAGAATTGTGGTAGTGTGCTATTTTGATTTATATTTTTAAAATAAAGTAGTTATCACATCAAAATTGTACATTTATTGAAATAATTGAAGCTCCAAAAGTAGATACAACTGTGTAACTGAACTATGACACGTTTAGTCTTGGAATAATAACAATGCATCTGGCTGCTGGCAGATAAACTGAATTAATTACTGAAATAAAACTAAACTGTTTGTTATATCATGTTTTCATTAAAATATAAAAGATATTTTTATAACAAAGCTTTAAAAGGTTTAAAAATAAATAAAATCGCTTAGTTTATATTTCGTTTTCCAATTTGTTTTAAAGAGACACTTGTAATAGTGGTCTAAGATGTTTTCATTTATTTATAAAGCTGCTTCCATTAGTTTAACCTCTTACATTTTTTCAAATAATTTTTTCACCTCATGCTTAGACATTCTACTTTGAGCAGTAGCTCATTTACAATAAAATGTACAGCACTCGGTGAAATAATATTAAAATAAATGAAAAAACTACGTATTGCCCATCAACCACTCCAAAAATGTTGACATAAATAATTTTTCCGATCCTAACCTCTTAATTTCTAATGGAAGTGAATTCCAAAGGGAAACACCCCTAACATAAAAGGATTTGTTTAACGAATTAGGCGGAAATTTGATCGAATTTCCTAATACCAAATTTCCTAAAGATGTTTCCGTTTCAGTTACAGTAGTCCAACTCATATGAACGAGGGTGGATTTGTCTCATCAGATTTAACCGTTTCTGAATATTTTAATTTCAAAATATACTGATACATCTCTTGCAGATTCTTTCTCACGTTTGTTGATTCCGCTTTTGTGTCGACAGAGTTATCGTGTATATCTCTAGCCTATGCTTGGGGTAGTAAACTGTGCTTCTCTTGACCTTAATATGCAACTTCCACATAGAGATACATACATATTCGGTATTACCAATATATTTTCAATTGAACTAAGGAGTGGTCATCTTTTGGATTATTCCATGACGTGGAACTGAATATTTTATGCAAATTGAATTTATTTAATGGTTAACCTATGAAATGATAAATTACTGTTTATTTATTTATTATTACCAACTTTATAATTATTTACAATCTGGTTACAATTTCAATAATACAATAATATATACTAAAAAGTAAAGTTAAACATACATGAAAAATTACCAATAAGTTAAAAGAACATTAGACATCAAATTCTTAAAAGCCTCCCTTGACAGATTAAAATCGAAAGCCGATCGAACTTTATTAAAAGAAACAGTAGATTGATAAACAGGCTCACATTTACCGTAGTTATGCCCAATATAAGGCAGCTTAATTTGGAAGTCTCTAACGCGAAAGGTCCGTAACGGAGTTTATATATCGTACAATACCAAAATCTCAGGACAGTCAATTTTAGACATCAACAAGTCTCTAACCAATACCGCGCCAATTTCGATTCTGCGGATAAAGAGCGGCTCAATATTTATTAATTTACATCTACCACGATACGGTGGAAGTATAAAAGCAGGTAGGTTCTCATCTCTGCGCAACCTTCGCAGAGCAAACCTTAAAAAGCGCTTTTGAATACTTTCAATTCGGTCTGAACAGTTACCATAAAACGGATTCCAAATTGCTGCACCATATTCCAACAACGAACGCACAAACGAGATATATAATATTTTAATAGAATAAGGATCTTGAAAATCCCTCGAAAACCTTTTAATAAACCCAAGCATGGAATTCCCTTTAGAAATGCAAATATCAATGTGCTTATTGAACGATAAGTTCGACGTAAATGTTATACCTAGATCCACAAACGTATCAACATTATCAATAATACAGCCATCCAGGAAAAAATCAAAACTAGCGGGCGCGATTGCACGGGTAAAACGGATTGTTTTACATTTGGAAATGTTTAGGGTCAAATTCTGAGCTGTGCACCACATACTAAAATTATTTAAGTCGGATTGGAAATCTCTTGCGTCATTGATGCATGAGATGGTTTTAAAAATTTTAATGTCGTCCGCATAGATGAGCAAAATGACCGCAAATGACTACCTTGAGGCACTCCCGAGGTGACATTAATAACTCTGGATGTGAAACCACCAATCTTTACTATCTGAGTTCTGGAATCAAGATAAGATCTGATCCAGTCCAGTGGGAGAAAACTACAATGCAAGGTATGAAGTTTCCTCAACAGCAAGTCATGATCAATCTTATCAAAGGCCTTACAGAAATCAGTGTACACCACCTGCACAATTTTTCCCCTATATAAGGCATTAGAGACGCAATTTGTAAGCAAGAGTAAGTTCGTACAGTTGATCTGCCTGGAAAGAAACCATGCTGTTTTGGAGAGATAAAAGTTTTCACATGAAAAAATAATTGTTTTTTAACAAGTTTCTCAAACAACTTCGGTAAGACTGAAATTATACAAATACCCCTATAGTTCTCAATGTTACCACGAATCCCGGATTTGAAAATAGGTTTAATAAGCGATCGCTTCCAAAGAGTAGGGAAATATCCCTCTCTTAGGCTTCTATTAAATAGAAAAGCGTTACCGATATATTTTAAAAATAAAGGCGGTAACGAATCAAAGCCGGCACTATGGTTAATGTCAAGATTTGACAATTCCGATAAGATTGTATCAATTTCCAAACGAAACATTGAAAATTTCATATTGCTCGTGACATTATTCAAGCCGCAGAAATTAAAACCTGAATCTGGATTATAAACGCTCTCAAAGAAATCTGCAAACAAATTAACCTTATCTAGAATGTTATCACAGACTCGGGTTTTCAAATACATTGTGGAAGGGTAACCATCAGATTTTCTTTTATAGTTAACAAGCCAAAAATGATTGGGTTTCGATTTAATTTGTGATTCCACCTCCAAAACATAATTACTGTAAGGAAATCGGTTAAGAAATATATACTTTTTACGTAAAACCTTAAATGAGTTGTAATTAACTGTATTCGGATAAAGTTTATAAAGTTTATGAGCCTTATCCTTTCTATTTTTCAAATTTATCAATTCACTGCTATACCACGGTTCCTTCTTGGAGCCTGAAACAACCAGTCTAGGAATGAATGCTTCAATGCCCATATGAACAATTTTATAAAATTCGTCCAACATATCGTCTATATTATTACAATTATAAAATAAAGACCAATTATACCCATCAAGAAATGCACTTAAAGAAACATAATCGCCCGTTTTAAAGTTATAGATGACAGAGTCAGTATTATTTTCGATTAATCCACTGTATTCAAACAAGACTGAAATATTCAGCGGCAAATGATAAATACTTGAAGATTCAGCTAAATCATCACAGGTTGTGACGGTCATTTCATGGTCAATTGGCACAAAGGCTAGGTCTAGCACATTGTTACTGCAATTCTTCACATTGATACATTGTTTCAGTCCCAACGAAAAAATTTCAGATATGAACTTTTCCACATCATCGTTCATGTTTATGGGAGTTAAATTGTTATCCATATACTCCCATACAATACCTGGCAAGTTAAAATCACCAAAGATAAATAAGCGGTCCTCAGGTTGGAGGAGTGTAGTAATATTAAGTTTCACGGTGTCCAAAAATATATCATAAACCGCAACACTTGAATGACATGGTATATATGCGACACAAATGATCAGCGAGTATGAATGAAACCGTAAGCGCACAGCAACAACTTCAGTACCAGAGTCGGTTAACGTTATCGGCATAGATGAGTATTTGTTAGAGACGGCTATTATAATACCACCACCTCTGGCATAAGTGTCCTGCTATAAATGTCTGTCTCTCCGATAAACAGCATAAGTTGGTGGAAAATACTCCTCGGTTCTGTAGTGAGCAGTCAACCACGTTTCCGTGATGCAAATAACGTCGTAATTTTCCTCCAAGATTGACAGATATAGAGACTTAAATTTAGATCGAATGCCGCCCGAATTGTGGTAATATATATTTAAGAATGAATAAGGCTGGGGATTTGTTTGGGAGTTGCGAGGCTTAAAAGATGGTGTAATGGCAGGCGCAGATGGTATTGTTTGGAAGGGAATGTTACCCCGGTCCGGTTTTTTGCCACACGTGGATAGCTGGTAAATGGCCGAATTATGACCCCAAGTGGCCAATCCTCAGAATTATTGAGATGATTGATTTGATTTTAAATGAGATGAATGTTAGTGAGTTATCGATAACACGATCCTTGGCTAGTAATAATTTACATTCAACGTCCTCTGGTGAACAGTCCTGCAGTTTATCACAAATGTATTCCACAATTCGCTCAGGAGTGACAGATGGATCAAAACGACTAATATATAAAATTTTTTTTGTTCGGCAAAGGTACAGTTCTAATCGAGTCGATCCGAGTGCCAGTACCCACGACTACTTGTGTTAGTCCAGGCGAAGTATAGCTAATGGGATTGGACACTGTCTCAGCTACTACTGCAGATAATGGTTTATTAGCAATATCACTAGTGTTTTTATCCAGCAAGGCATTGATCAATTTGCGGTTTTCAGCAACCTCCGTTTCGATTTTTTTCAAGTCCAATTTTTCGGCAGCTCTGTCAACAATCACGTCAATTTTGTTTAAGAGCTTTGTCATACTCATATCCTTATTTATGAACCAAATTTTACAGCTATTGCAGAAGTAACATAAATTCGCAAACTTTTTCATAGAGTTAATAGCGGCGCGATCAATACCACAACAATCATAGCAAAATTGTACGTCACAAAGTTTGCATGAAACGACATCAGTAGCCGAAAAAACTTTATTACATGTTACACAAGACATTATCAGTATTAAAAATTCACTGTATTAAAATATTTAAATTTTTATAACAAACGGGAATATAAATGTTATAATTATGATTATAAGTTGTATCACAGAGTTTTTTTGGATGAATCAACTAGTTGTTAATTATTATTATTCGTACACAGATTAAATCGTAATATAGATATCCCGTTAAAAATAAAATAAATCTAAATGGACACATGCACAATGGACACGTTGTTATTAAACATTATTTCACTTAAATTTGAGATTTGTAATCAATGTATTTAGTTCGAAAAATGATTACATACTTATTATATTAATTATGTTAAGATAAATTAATAACACAGCACAATATTATAAACACTATTATACTCGTATATGCATACAAAACAGCCTACACAATACATCAATTAATTAGATTAATTTAAAGAATTTTTATTAAAACACAACCACACAGAACGACAGTCAGAATGATATTGATACGAATTACTATTGATATGAATGAGTTTATGTTTTGGGCGCGCACGAACCACTTCGAGTAATTAGGTCGCAGGTTTCATTATTATCTTCGAAAACTTTAATTAAAATGTTCACCAGTGCAGATGTTATATCATATCCGCTTTCCCTAATTTATATTCCGTCCGTAGGCAGCAATATTTTATTTTTGTGCTACTCAAATAATTAATTAAATTATAGATAAATTAGAACAGTAAAGCACAGAGCCGATTTCTGAATTTAATACGTTCTGTAAATCAAATCAGAGGGAGCAGACCTTCCTTTCCTTCCTCAATAGCTTTTTGCAGCTTCATATAGGTTTTCAACTGAGCACGTTTTTCTTTGTTCTTTCTTTAAACTCAAGCTCTATATTTTTCGGAAGAACTTCCTCTTAGGTTTTTGAAACGTGATATCAAATTTTATACAAACAATATGACGAAATAAACTTTCTTTCATTTTCATTGGCGCGGGGTTTATTCCTTGTATGTCATACGTATTGACCAATTTTGAACTATCAATAAGGATTTTTGAGCATTACAAAATACTAACAACTCATTTTAAAAAAGGAAACGAGAATAACAAAGTTGCATGTACACATAAAAAAATCACAAAGTGGTATCTACATGAAAAATATTTTTATTGGGATTACAAAGTTGTAAGTGGTAGATACAATTTTGTTTACTTAATGGAAAAAGAAACGGCTCTAAAATTATGTACTTGAAATTATTTTTATTTTGTTATATTGAGAACGGAAAGAGATAGCAAAATTTGGAGTTAAATTAGTATAAAGACATATACATATACATAACTCAAAAAGTCTAAAAATGTTAGTTACTATAGTGTAATTCTAAGTTCGCGATTTTGCCGTATTGAATCATAGTGTAGTGATTCTGTTAAACCAAGTTTTTATTTTATACCCTAAAAAAGGCGTTACTATGAAAAATCCCAGGTAAATTTAATAGATAGCACTATTCAGACGGGTATATAGGCAGCCGATGCAAAGCTTTCACTACCATTCACGACAACCATTCCTTGACGCCTGTACACAAGTTTAAGTATCTTAAGAGCTTTTTGTGAGGTGAAGCAGCAAATTTATTAAATCATTTTCATATAACAGATGCTAATTATATAGAGGCCTTCCAGAAGTTCCGCAAGCGGTATGATCAAAAAAAGCATACTGTGAGACAATTTATATTGATGTTTTTGGGCATAAATCCATTAAGACAAGCAGATGACACAAATGTTCGGGAAGTGGTAGACAAAGCGGATTCTGCGCATCCTAGAAGAAAAGTTAAATAACGAAACCAAAATGTTGTGGGTCAGACACTCAGCAGAAAATGATTTGCCTGCGCTTGACGACTTTTTACAATCGCGAGCCAATTCCTTAGAAACAGTGAAATCAAATTCTACAAATAGTAAGCCTCAGTCATCAAAGCCAAAGCAAACTCGAAACTTGCATGTTGTAACGACACCCTAGTATGCTTGGGTTTGGCGGTGCTATAAAACTTAGTCCGAAATAGCACCGACCATTTAAACTCCAGGTCATACTAGAATGTCGTTAACAGAAATCTCTTGTCAGAGGCTTGGGACGCGGTATTCTAGCTGGCTATGCTTCAGGGTTAGGGCGTGGAAATTTCCCAAGCATGACGAGAGCTTGTCTAACCGCGTACGAAGAAAAAAATACTAAAGAATCGACAATAAAGAAATTGAAAGCATTATATCCGGTTTTTTCCAACAGCACTAGATTGGAGTGAGCTCCGAATATCATCCCAGTCACAGCATCATCCCACACAACTCTCTAACACTCCATCATTAAGAATTTACAAGTTTCAAAATAATATCAAAAAAAAACACAAAAGAAAATTAATGGATAAAAGCCAAATTTTAAAGAAAACCTTATGAAAACTTATCATTCCCTTTCACAAGAACGTTGACGAAATGAACGAAGAGAGAGAGCTGAAAAGTAACATTTATATAATAATAGAACAATAACATGCAAAAAAACTTGGTATGATCCTACACGTGTGCAAAAGAATTAAAGGAAAATGATAACCATACAAACAAGAAAAACCAGAATTATGAATGAAAATAAATTTACAAAAGAAAATTATTTTTATAGAAACAATGAAATTGACCAAACTAAGCAAAAAGAAAATTAAGTAAGATAAAAAAAAATTAAAGAAATTAATGAAGTCAAATACAAAACAAAATTAATTAAGAAATTGAAATTCAAGAAATTAATTACAAAACAAAATTAATTAGGAAAATAGAATTAAAGAAATTAATGCAATTATTGACGGTTATCGAAATAAAATTAATTATATAAACAACAACAAAAAAAATTATGAAATAATTATGAATGAACTTTACCGCTCACTGCACCCGGCTGCTACCAATGACCCTCAAATTTATGTTAACTGCACCAACAATCTTCCAGAAATAATAATACCATATGGATTCAAATAAGAACTGTGATGAAACTGCTACACGTTGATATAAATTCGACATTCAGCACCACTCAAAATATCAGCTCACCAAGTACTGTTTCATAGCACATAATTTGTAGTACATTTGTAATTTGTAGTACTTAGTGATGACATGAAAACAGGCAACCAACGGCTTTTAAAACTAGCATTGCCTTGACGTACCGTAGAAAAAATTTGCTCGAACATTCTCGAATATATACTGTGAATAATTGCGGAACGATCTCCCATGTGAGAATTAAACAACTCAATTTCAAAATACAGCCTCGCACGCAATAAGGACCAAATAGACAAGATTTTGCCCAGCGCTGCACTTTTAGGTTTATAATAAAAAAACAATCACTCAATGTTTAATTTTTTTTTTTTTCATTCACTGAATTAAATATAATATTTATTTATAAGCATAACCAATAACAAAGTTTATTTTTATGAATTGACAAAATGATATCCACAAGAATTTTTATTTTGTATACATATTTGAATTACAGATAATCAGTTTTTTATTTTTCGTTACAATTTTTTTTTTTTTAACTGCACATCTTGAAATCATTAACGTTTTATTTATTCTTACTATTAATTTTGATACAACCACATATTATTATTTTTTTTTATTTATTGAAAGATTAGTTATTAACGATTATCTGATTTTAACAAATTAACTGTACATTAATTACATTATTTATTTTCTTCACAACCAAAGTTTTATCCATCATTTATATCGCACTTTTTGTTTTAATTCTTTTGCCACTTTTATTTTTTTATCAAATATCCCAATTCTGGGCTTACACAAAATGACTCTTCGTCATCATACCAAAAAAAAATTAAATAATAAAAAAAATTCAAATATCTCGAGTCGAGACTTTAAAATAAAACCAAACGTCCACAAAGGAGATAAAAACTTGACTGTCCAATTATCTTCTTATCATCGAACGATAACAAAAAAAAAATTATCGATTCCCCTCTCTCTCTTCGTTCAGTTGCCCGTCAAACAGAGCTGTGCACCGGAGTGATTTTGTGAGCAGGGACGAAGCAAGTAGGCGTCGTCACAATGTCTCAACCCAAGCCGTCTGTTCAGTATGCAAGGTGGAAGATCATCTGCTGATTAACTGCAACCAATTCAAAGGAATGTCCGTGACACAGCGACGTGAGTTTATTAAAGCTAACAATAGATGTTTCAATTGTTTGAATTCTTCACATCGTATAATTGTAAGAGTAAATGTCATAAGAAACATCATGTTTTTCTGCACATTGATCAGCCTGAAGTCAACAACACCTTGACAGTTGCTGGAGCTAAGAATCCAAATATGTCAGTTACCGACGTGAATAGTTCAGCATGACTAGTTGCCCCAACCCTTACTAGTAAACAACAACTAATGAAGTAAATTCGTTCCGGGTATCAAGTTCTGTTCCTGCAGTTTTTCTACCAACCGCAGTATGTTAAAGTGTCGCATTCTTTTTGATTCCGGGTCATTTGTTAATGAAGCCTGTGCTCAAAAATTACAACTACCGAGGGACAATGCGCACCTGATTATTACCGAAAATCGGAAAAGTTATAGAATTAAACTCAGAAACTAGTTTGTTTACGAATTTAAATTTACTTGTTCTGAGAATTAAAGCCACAAACTCAATATTAATTTTGCGAGTTTAATTTCATTTTTTCGACGAGTTTACCTTTCTCGGTCTTAACAACAAATTGAATTCAATTCCTCCAAAGTGTTTTAAAAATAAAATAAAAATTAATAATTATAAGCTTTCTGAAATACTGTACAAGCTTTAAAAACTTAAAAAGAACGGGATGACCTAAAAGCTGATCATTAGCGCATTGTTAAAAGCTATTAATAATAAATTTGAATAACAAATCTGGTTTTTTGTAGAATTTTCAATTTCATCATTAAGGAGTTACAGGAAACATTTTATAATACTAAATCTTAAACTCTCGTTTGGCAATTAGTCGATTTCCCTCGAAAGTAAAAAAAAAAAACTTTTCCCAACTAATATTCAACAAATTTTCTATCTCGTCCTATACTATGTATAAAACTTTCCGTAAAACGGAACGAAGCACACAAATTTTCATCCCATAAACTAATAAAATTTTAATTTCATTATCTAAACTTGTTATCAACCATTTATCATGGAAAATTGAAAATTATACTTTTTCCAAAATAAATAAAAGTATGATGAAAAAATTTATTAACTTTTATCTCGTTGTATATAGAGTTTAGTTATTTTGTCGGTATATCTTCATTATGTAAAGCATAGCTACCCAATAATCTCGGCCTAATTACACTCGTCGTATGTACAAACTCTTCGTTCTCGGAAAGCCAATGTAGCAACAAAAACATATCGTTCATCCTTCCTATTTAACCAAAGCTACATGTTCTCCACCCATCCATATCTATAATGTTAATGATGAAATTGGTAAAAGAAAGTTGTTCGAAAACTTTTATCTCATCTTTTTTTGGTTTTATGTTAATTTTACTTTTTTTTTGAGGTTTTACAAAATTTTTGTGAAGCTTTTCGTGTTCTCTCATCCATATACATATACAGATTTTTCAATTAATATTATTTTCGTCTCTTTCCGACCAAAATATCTTTTGTCGTTAATTTTGCTGAATATGTTCGAAAGGTTAATAATTTATTGTGTACAATATCACAAAAATCAGGTATTTCCCCCGTCAATTGATTTTTATTTCAATGAATAAATCGTGATTAAAATATTTTGTTGTTGTCAAATTTAGAAATCTGTGTAGGTAATTTTTAGATCGGTGTAATAACACGTAAAAGGTATACTATATGAAAATTGTTTTTTTGTAATATGCGTGGTGTTAGCATAAAATTATTATGTCTAAGCTAATAAAGTTGGTGTGCGGATCTATAGGGGCAAAACAACAAAACAGAAACTAAGTAGGTATATCGGAAGTGAATAAATAATAAAAATTTTCCAGAATTTCCAAACTTTTACCTTATAAAATTTTTATTTTTTATGTGTGTATCTATGTACAACACATATGAATATGTACCAATATATGTATATGCCAATGGTTATCATTTCATTTTCATGTTTTTCTTTAACGTTTTTCTTCATCTTCAATATGTGTATTCTTCCTGCGTTTTATGGGTTTTCATATTTTATCATCATAAGCTTTAATATAACTTGAGAAGGTCACCACACGCGTATAAGAAATCAAATAAACTACCACCACCGTACACATATTTTTGCTGTTTTTGCAAGGAAAGGGCAAGAGGGTACACCAGATACAAGATGTAAGTAAAGAAAGTATTATGGTAATCCCCGGAATCAGGTGGATCTATATTCATTTTATTTATGTATATCTTGTACGATGAGACAAAAATATTTCTCACTCTATATATAACCAGAAAATTTTGGCTTTTTCACATAAAAGCTTTTTGTGTTACGTGTAGAGTATGTATATTAGACACATGTAAAAGTCAATAAAACATTTTTTCGCCACACCTTCTCTAAGAGTGGCGGAGTGTGGTGATATGACGGTGAATTGGTTACAAGCTAAATCTTATAATCATACTACATACTATAAGCAACATATTATATGAATTTATGAGTGTTTGCGCTAACAAATACATAAACAGGATTTCCACCCTTGTATTTATGGGATTTGATTACATTTTTATTTGATTTTTTTTTGTTATTGTTGTCTAAGGGCCTTCGAGTTATGATGATTATGAGATAATAATGATGGTGTATGTATATACACATACAAATTTCTGAGCTTTTTATTAATTGTTGTGTGTTTAATTTTAAGATGGCAAATTAAAATTTATGTTGTGTTATGAAAATAATTTCCTTTACTTGAGTTTTTTTTTTGTTTTTTGACAAAGAAAAATTGACAGTACTAATACAAAGATTATTTGTATTCAAAGGATTTCACAACAATGGTTACACATCAATACGCTTTCAATATGGTCTACACCAAGTAGGCCAACAAAGACAAGAAATTTGTCAGATGAACCGATTGGTCCAGATAATACTAAAATAATAATTGAATACCAAACGGTGCAAGCCAAAATAAATATTTTACGTACATTTAGTTGATTTTAAGCAAACTGGAAACTAGCAGTTTATAATAAGAATCAAGAAATTGTTATACATAGCTAATAACCGGTAACTGGACAAAAGAACGGCAAATGACAAAACGATATTTTTATTTTAATTTACATATCTCTTTTCCAGAGTATGTTAAAATTAAATCTCTCTTTTTCAAATATTTCATTCTAATTACTAAAACTAAATTTTCTTTTCTAATTTTAAATTAAATTTCTCCTTACAAGAACAGTTCAAAATTAAAAATATTTCTTTCTAATTTTAATTTAAAGCGCTTCCTTCCATATTTTAAAATTAAATCTTCATTTTAAAAAAATTTCAATCTAATTTTAAAACTAAATCTCTTATAAAAAATAGTTGGAAATTAAAAATATTTCCTTTCTAATTCTAATTTTAATCATTCTTTTCCAGAATATTTTAAAATTAAATGTACCTTTTGACACATTTTATTCTAATTATAAAATTAAATTTGGAAGAAATTCCTTTCTAATTTTAAAATTAGAACTCATTTTCTCAGAAAATTTAGATCAGACGTCATAGACTGGATTGCTTTGTACAAAAACAACAGGTAATCGGCAAAAACTATTAACTTTGAAGAAAAATTTAAACGAAAAATTTAATTTAGGTATAGATAAAAAAAACCATTGGGACTATCACGGAACCTTGAGAAACACCATCATTGATAATTTTACATTTAGTAAAAACATCACTAATCTTAACTACTTGAGATCTAACAGATAGACAAGATCGAAACCATCGCAAAATTACACCCCGAAAACCGGCATAAAGTAGTTTTTGAAGTAATATTGTACTTCAAAACAGATGCAACTTACAATTATATACCAAAATTATAGAAATTCAGACAGCCCTATTCACACAAACCAGGATCAAATATAAGGGCGCGAGATCCACAAACGCTAGCAGATGTGCTAGAGATGTGCAACAAAGCTTAAATTAGAGCCAGGGCCATTTACCGAATTTAGAACCAAACAAAAGGTAAAATTTCATTTAATAAAATTTCACATACATGCTACGCAAAGGACACATATGGAGTGAGGTTTTCCATCTACACAGGTCATATTATACCATTGGAATGGTTATTTAAAAGACATCATCGAAATTAATACGATGGAAATAAAAATATCGGAATTCGATTATGAGATCAAATACAAAACGTCACCACAAACAGCAACGCAGATGCTCTTGCAAGAATGGAAATATTGGCCTTGACTTTCGAGTCAATCGGACGCTGTTTTTTAGTTTTCTTCAAAAATAATTAAAATTTTCTATTTGATTTTACATTAAAAATTCGCTAATTGTACCCATTGCTGCAATATCGGGAACTTGTGATGTCATCTTTAAACTGCCTCGAATAAGAAATTTGAGTACGAGTTTTCAGCTTAAAAATTTTAAAATTATGCCCCAGACCTTTGGGTTTTGTGGTGTCATCTTGAACCTTCTAATTGGCCAGCAGACAGCAAAAATCGATTAATCGCCCTTAAGGACAGTTCAAAGCTTTAAATAAAGTTGCAATAATGCCGAAGAAAGTGGTACCCAATGGAGGAATTTTATTAGTATGTTGTCCACCTTTTGCTCTACATGATACTATATTATAAATGAGCTTATGCTCAAAATAAGTATCTCAAAATTTGTTTAAATAAATAAATAAATAAATAAAAATAAATAAAATAAACCCAATAAACAACAGCGAAACTCAGCAGGAAACCGAGAAAAAATTACCTTTAACATTAACACCGAAACAGTATGAACCACATAGAGAAAATAATAACCAAACCCTTATGGGAAAAAATAAGACAACGTACAGACGACAAGAATTTAATGAACCTAGTTTCAGAGGAATATTACTTCAATCAGCAAAACATGAAGAGAAACTTGTGGCTATTCATTGACATGGCAACTTAGTATGATGAATAGAAAAAATGCATTAGTCAAATAAATAGAAACCAAACGGTAAAAAATTTATTAGATGTAAAACTAACCTGGAAGATTTTTAAGAATAAGAGGAAAAACTGCAAGGAATAATCCGAAAAGCCCACGGAAAAACCCACAAAATATTGGAAATATTTCAAGAACATATACGGAGCTTCCCAAACATCAGAAGTAAGATACAAAAATTTATCAACAAATGCATTCCATGCAATCAAATCAACACACAAAAAAAACATCGAAATGCCCATGGCAACAAGGGAATCAAGAAACGAAGACACAACGGAGTTAATAACAACCGCCAAAGAACAACCAACAAATGATTCAACCCATGAAATAATTAGAAACCATAAAAACACACAATTTTGACATAGTACGCGTTTAGCGAAAAACGATAGAAATCCGAAAAGAATCGAATTTCAACTTACCGAAACAACATCTACATACATTCGCAATAAAATCCAAAATATTCCTTACAATAATAGATATTTGCTCCTAATTTGCATCAGCATACGAATTACAAATCAGCAAGACAAAATCCATTATAACAAAGTTAAGACAACACTTCTCAATAGAGGGAACACCAATAACATTAATAACAGACCACGCGACGGAATTTAGATCCCCAGTTTATAGTGTGCACCATTTTGAACGTCATACTATATATTTATCTGTAATATCTTAGCAATACATATCTAATATTGATAGTCTGCAAAGTTGGCCATACTATTATACATTGCAGTTTCAGGCCACCCCCGATCTGATTGTTCAACGAAAAACGAAAAAAAAAAATATCGGGTTCATCCGAGAAAATAAAAAAACGCAAGACGCTTTTTTATATCACTCTATTCTCCGATGTAATAAGAAAGCAGGTCAAATTGTAGTCGAAAACGTCTATATTACCACGCTTATTTTAACTTCACCTGTTTGTTGGTTTATAGTTTGTGTGGACAAATTTTATATTCGCTATTTATCCCAATTCCCAATGTCCAATTGCGCTGCAATTGTGTGCACACATTGGACGCCGCCCCAAGATGGCGGATTACCTTTCTCTCTCAGAGCCCCCTTGGTATGGGTTTCAAATGAAAGGGTTTGGCGAGTAAAAAACGATAAGCTATCAGTCTACTCTAATTACAAAGTTCCCAAAGTTAAAAATTCTGGAATATTCTTGTATGCCGATATGATGTCGCAATTTTCAGTTTATCTTCAAATCCTTTCTAAGCATTTCATCAAATGGAAGCTGAGTTTGAATTATGTATACTAAAACTGAAGCAATTTAATTTACTAGAGGTAGATCTGCAATTAAAATGCATACTTCACCTATTTTATTCAACAGTAATTGAATGAGGGCTCTTTGAAGCCTTTGTAATGTATTTATAGGGACAGTTTCAGATAGTAAACTAACCTTTAAATCTTACATATATCTTATATCCGAACTGTGTAATAAGATGTTGAGACCGCTTTATCCAATTCTTAACAGAAAAGCAAATTAAACTTCTCGAATAAGCTTGTGCGCTACAAAGTTATGGTGCAAACAATCATTTTGTATTGAATTTATATTTAGAGTATAAAAATAGAACCAGCTAAATGGTCGAAACCCGTAATTTAACCAAATGGCTACAAAACTTTTTGGTCAATTTCTTAAAATGAGCCAATGTTTAATAAAGGGGAGAAAATTACTCAAAATAAACCTTGCATAGAAACAGTTAATGATTAGAAAATGGTTTGACCATTACTTACAATATTCTCAAAACGATAAAGCAAAAGAAACTAACCAAATGCTTAAAAATTACGAATTTATTTAATAATTTTATGAATGGACACAATTTAACAGAATAATTGAAAAATGGTTCCAAGATTACTGGGAATATAAAAAATTTAAAAATACGTTGGTGCTTAGCCACTATAAAACTGAATTGTATGGTTTAAAATTTAGTTTATTAACTGCTTCAAACCAGATTAAATTGGGGATAGATAACAAGCGTTTAAAGTTCAAAGTATATTATGCAACCGGATTTTAAACCATTGAGGTAAAAAATAACAATTTAATTTGTTATACCTGAATTTTTCACTCTTATGAGCATGTCATACGTGCTGTACTTTTTGTGTGTGTCATCTAGTTTCTTAACAAAACCTAACACTTTTGGTTCATATACTATCTGATGTAGTACTATGCCTGTGGGATTATCTGATCTCTCGCATGTATAGTTGATATTGACATGTCATCTTTGCTGGTAGTTAAAACTAGGCTCGGCAGAACCTATCTATGAACCACTGTTAGAGCGCAGAACTCATGGGCCTTTCATTCTGGTGCTATAGGCTACTATGTAATTCGCAGATGGTTTACTAAACTTCCTCCATTCGTTATGGTCGTTGTTCTGCATAAGCTTAAAGCACGATTTGTTTAAAAATTTGGTTGACAATCGCGTTTTTTTCGGAAAATTTGAGTTTGCTCCGAAAAAAGACTAGCGGATGAATAAATTGAGAATTAATTAGTCAAAAATGTTGTTGTTGTTTTGACAAAATCCTAAGAACGACATTGTTGTTGTCAAATGTATAAAAATGTCAAATTCTTGTGATTTTCGATGTTTAGTTTAATTCATATATGAAAAGCCTTCTTTTTCTACTTTTTCAGGGTAAAGAGCTTAGAGTGCTTTTAGAGCTTAGAATAATCCCGAAACTAATAACTATTAAATTATCTTAAATAACACTTTAAGTATTTCGGTTTAAGATTCTAGCATTTATTGCAAATATGCATTTAAATTTCGAAATAAATCAGTATGAAATTTTGTTGTTGTCAAAATCCTAAATAAATCGGTGTTGTTGTCAAAGTTATTAAAATTTCAAATTTTTGTGATTTATGATGTCTAAGTTATTTCTTATGCCACGTTTAGTCAAAGTAGAGCTTTCTTCTTGTATTTTCTTAAGTTAAACAACTTGATAAGCTTTTAAAGCTTACACTGAAAGAAAAAACTGGGTAATTACAAACAAAAAAAATGGTTAATTTAACGATGCACTATGATTGTTTTTCAACCGACCTAGCGCTTGTTTATTGATACTAAATTGGCTAGGTTATTTTTTAAATTATACTTTAGCACAGGTAAACCCAAAAAAAATGCTGCAGTCATTGTCCGGTCATTGTAACCTTAGCTACTTATTTAACTTAACTTAGGTTTTAAGTTAATATTTCTAAAATATTTAAACATTATTAGGTTGAACAAACCAACAATCTTAATGTTCGTATAACTAAGCAGCAAGGTTAATTTGAACGAAATTTTCAACTAACTGCTCAGTTAAGATAACTTTTGCTGGCCATTAAAACAAACTAAGCACCAATGTTAGTTTTAATCAATTTTTGAACTAACCGCTCAGTTAAGATAATTTTTGCTAACCATTGAAACAACTAAGCATAAAGGTTATTTTTTACTAAATTTTAAACTAATTGCTTAGTTAAGACAACTTTTGCTGATGATTAAAACAACTAAGCACAAATGTTGATTTTAACGAAATTTTGAACTACTTGCTCTGTTAAGATAACTTTTGCTGTCGATTAAAATAACTAAGCGAAAAGGGTAGTTTAAACCAAATTTTGAACTAATTTCTCAGTTAAAATAACTGTTGTTGACCACGAAACAACTAAGCACAAAGGTTAGTTTTATCCAAATTTTAAAATATTTGCTCAGTTAAGATAACTTCTACTGGCCATTGAATTAACTAAACAAAAATGTAAATAACATACATACATATGTATGTATAGAAAAATTATGAAGTTTTATTTAATTTGAAATAAACGATATCAATGTTCTTTATAATTCAATTTTTATTATTGTAAATTATTCTAACATTTGTTTTGCAAAACTAGTGTCGTCACCTATGGCACCGAGAAGTGGTTGGACCGTTTCCATACTTGTTGAATGATCTAGCCTAATAGCGTCTAATTTTTCCGTTAAATCATTAGCATCTTTTGCTTCAATTATAAAAGAAGCTTGGGCATCAGCAATGGTTGATTTTTTGAAAGCCTTTTTATGAATTTTTTGTATCACCTATGGTATCAACGCAGGTAAAATGTACATCAGTTGTAGGTTATATGTATCTAGAATAAAAAAAATGAATCATTCATATTGAGATAAAATCGACAGTGTTCAATAATTATTAGCTTTAGTTAATTGCGGCCTTGACTTTTGTAGGGTACCGAATAACAACTTACTACGAGGTTCTTTAATATTTGATTTATACAAATATTCTATTTTTCACAAATGTTCCTACTTCTCATATATGGTTCTGTGTCCTGGCAATCGCATTTGAAAATCATAAGATATCTGAAAGCGAAGTATACATAGTTAGTTCAGAGAGAAGTATCGAATATATTTTTAATGTTGAAACTTACAAGTTCTGAAGCTCGAAAAAATGTGTATAACGGCCATTCTTCAAGGATAGTTTCAATGTTTGCATCAGAGCTTTCTACATTTTCCTTTATACGTATTTCTGCCGTTACTTTTCTGCCGTTACAGCTTAACAACTTCTTCCCATGGTGTCCTTATGTGTTTGAACTTGATTTTGGGTGAATTAAAATCGTCTATACTTATTTCTTGGTGCAAATCTTCAGTACATCGATTGTTACCTAAAGCAAATAATTTATGAATAAAAGAATAATTATTTATTTATTTCTGATTAAAAAAGTACAACTTTGTAAATTGACAGTTGCAAAACAAATATATGACGTTTTTTTTTGGAAAATGCTTTGAATAATTTACAACTAATAAAATAATGTAGTTATTTTAATATTACCTATACCTGATGCAATTTTTGGTAAATTAGTACATTGGAATTTATTGGCATGCCTGGCCAATTTTTTTATTTGATTTTGGAATCGGTCATATAACTTGCCTTTAGCTGGATCGTGCCCTCTGGATAAAAAATATGTTGCCTGAAATATATAAAATGTGGAATTAAATTTATAAATCTTTCGAAATCGGTCATTTTTACATGTGACTCCGCAGGAAACAATTGTACGATTTCCTTTGTTATAGTTGTGCACCTGGCTACTCCAACGTTAATGTTCTGGTGGTTAGAGTAGAACTCAACTATCTGATGTACTATGGTGGTTCATGAATTATTTGTCAATTTAGGAAATTTAATGTAATCGGCAATAATGTTTCTAGTTTCTACCAGCCTCGTTCCTTTTTAATAATTCTTCAACTGACTAGGAAAGATACGAAAATGTTAGTATACTAAAAAAAATATTTAGAACTTGATTTTTTTACCATCAAATTGTTGTTGTCTGTCAAACTTTTGGAACAATCAGACTGCTGTATAACTACTGCTTGTGAAGCCTGTTGGGACAAACTCTCCACCCGATTATTGTGAGAAACATAGGGTAGAGCGGGGCAAAATGATACATAAAAAATAGATATTCTCCAATACTCTTTATTAGTAAAATAAACGAAAAACAAAATAAGTTTTCACATAATTCAATTATTTTTCTTTTTAATTCAAATTCAAGCAACATTGTACTTTAAATAAATGAATAAAATATAATGAAAATTAAAAAGTATTACCTCTGTATCATTTTGCCCCAGTGCTGGGGCAAAATGATACAAGCAATGGGGTAATATAATCCACTTGATTTATACGCAATTATTGCATTTAAACCCTCGAGAAGCCGATTGCTGGACATTTTTAACAAAATGTTTGAGGAATTCTAGAAATATGTTATCGGTAACCAACCGTTATTGGATACACACTGTTGTGTTCCAGCAGGATCATCGTCCGTAAGCGACGCCTGTATATTTTTACGAGCATATATCAAGAAGGGTGGAACCTGTTGGTCAGCAGCATTAGCACAACAAACTACTGTTACCGTTTTGCCTCTTTCTCTGCTTGTAACAGCAGAAACTGACCGTCTACCTTTCAAGGTGAGTACTTAAACAGATCTATGAACATTTTGCATCCCGGTTTCATCCAAATTATTACCAATTTAATTGTGTATCATTTTGCCCCATTGAACATTTACACGTTGTATTTAGTTTTTTGATAAATACAATAATTTTCGCTATAAACCTTCACCGAATTTCAAAATTGACTGACTTTTTCCAAAAAATTAACCACAGAACAACAAAACCAATACACTATAAACCGTTTGTCTTTTAAATAATATTTTTCGAATTTTTTTTTTCGGTAGAAAATTGGTATACGTTTTGTATAGTACCGTTTTAAAACTGCAATAAGTCGTATTTACAGCGAAGTTAGCGGCACTTGTTCGTTAAAGAAATTATCGCAGTTCGCTGGTTCCATCTGCTGGAGAAAAGCTAAATCGAATAACATTATTTTTCAAAGTATAATAAAATGTTTTCGAGTAAATGTATTATTTTGCCCCATGTATCATTTTGCCCCGCCTTACCCTACGGTTCTTCAAAACAATTCATTTGCCTCTGCCATGGAAATAACCAGTGCTCAAATCCCCAAGTTTTCAGCAATTTATATATTTTCAATTCCGCGTCATGAATAGGTAGTTCAGTAGATAAATTGTTTGTATCATATGGCAGGCCATAAGGTAGGTTTATATTGTTAAAATTATATGGCTCGTTATTGTTTTCAAGCATATTCAAAGCACATTAGAGTTATTTTCAACTTTATTAGTATTGACCGCAAGCATCATTGGATAATTACTTAGTTCCTCGATATTATTATTAGATGTTATTTTGTATGTTTTTATTGTTGTATTTTGAAAAAACTGTCCTGAAGTAACTTTTAAAATAATTCGAATAAGTATAAAGATTAATCAAAAAAATGTTTGGGGCGTACCAAAGTTTCACTTTTAATTTTATAAGAATGGTTTGGAGGGCTATTAAAATAAGTGATTGGTAAAATGAACCGACTTTTACTTCTATTAAAATTTTGTGAGAATCGAAATGTTTAAGGTAAGTCGTACAGAATTTATAGCAAAATATATATGGTAATTTGTCATTAAATTGTATAAATAGGCATTCAACCTTGTACAGTTCTATATTGTTAGGAACTGTTTTAATTAAAAAATTTCCAATTTTATAAATTGTACCCTTATAGTACCCTTATATTGGATTTTAGAATAAAATAATAAATTAGATAACGAAAATCCAAAACTTAATAAATTATCATTTGAAACTATAAAATTGCTCAGATTTGATTTGTCTGTCAAAAATAGAATCAAAACAGAATACATTTTGCACAATTTGATTAAGAATGGAAAATCAAATTTTGGAAAATTCAATCTTCTTTTTTAATGGCGGATTAGTGCGTGATATATGGGTAATTGGAAAGAAATATTTTAAATTTTTTAGTTGTCTAGGTTTGCTTGAATACCATCGTTATATACAATATATAATGAAACAGATAGAGATAAAATAATTGCTTACAATTACCTATAGTCCCGTGCTAACATGTTTTACTTATTGATGAGAATCGATAACTAATATTTTATCATTAAAATAAAATTAAAAAATTTAATTCTAAATTAAGAATCACGTACTAAGTTTAAAAGTTCTTATTTTTGCTGCAAACTACTCTAATTTATATACATATATACATGATGCTTAAATTTTAATGTTCTAAAGGTAATGTATATAAAAAATTTAAAATCTTACCTGTTTACTATATTCACTACACAAACTTTTTAACTAATGTTTATTAATTTCACTTCACTTAATAACCCACAAATTAATTAACAAAACTTATAACTCACTTTTCATTCAAAATGCTTTAGTCAAATGATGCAATAACGATCAAAATTTTAGCCTTTTATACAAATTTTTAAGGACACTTATTATAATTGAGAGATACTGTTGGTTAATTTAAACTATGTAAAAGTATAATCTGCATATGTGCATGTGTTACTCCCACTTTGATGCCAAGTCAATTTTTAACGTTTTTTCGGTCCAAAGATTATTCACTGATTACATGAAAACCTGCACGTAGGCAAATCAATTTGTAACGTTTTATCGATTCAAAGAGGATTTATTATAATTGAGACTTTATACCTACACTTGCTTCTATACGGTATAAGCATTCCCACGTTGTCAAAGAAATTGTGCAAAAAAGGCCCGTGAAAAAACTGGTTAGGTGTGTCTAATCATTTATAAGCGTTTAACAACAATCAAAAATAGCGCAATTGCCTTTATTTCCTGTAATTTGCTTTGCAATTATGATCAATTAAAAAAAAATCGTGCAAAAAACGACCACGGAAAAACCCGTTTAGGTGTACCTAAAACTAATGGTTAATTTAAACTATGCCAAAGTAAAAGCTACATATGTATGCATGTTAAATGCACTTTGATGCACATTAGTATGTAACCTACCATTGTTTAATCTAAACAATGTAAAAGTATAACCTGCATATGTGCATGTGTTACTGCCACTTTGATGCCAAGTCCATTTTTAACGTTATTTCGGCCCAAACATTATTCACTGATTACATGAAAACCTTCATAGAGGATTTATTATAATTGAACTTTACAACTGCACTTGCTTCTATACGGTATAAACATTCCCACGTGCATCATGTAATCTATACCATTAATTAATCTGAACAATACAAAAGTGTAAATTGCATATGTGCATATGTTGCTCCCACTTTGATACCATGTCAATTTTAACCGTATTTTTAGGTTCAAAGAAAATTTATTACAATTAAGAATTCTCAAGCCAAAACTATACATTTTTTTCATTTTAATAAGATTACACATTAGTATTATGCACATAAGTGTATTCCTGAACTATAGTTTTAACCGCTATATGCGTTCCCATAGTGTAAAAAAATGTGCAAACATACTGTGAAAGAACTGGTTTAGGTGTACCTGGGTGGGTTATCTAATCTATGTAAAAGTACAAACTGCTTAAGGGCACGTGTTACGCCCACTTGTATGCCAAGTCAATTTTTGCTGTTTTTGGTCCAACAAGAATTTCCTAAATACTTCAAAGAGCAATTCAACAGTTATTTCAACTTGCGGCATGCCCGCAGGCTGCATGTCACAAGGGAAGAATTATTATGCTACATAGTCACACTCATTCCCGGGTGATAAATTCTGTGGCCCTCGATACATAAATAGATACCGTGTTGCCCAGAATATAGACCATTTTTAATAGACCACTCACCACTTTTATTAACAAGTATTTAATTTAAATTCATATTTCCATTTTATTCAGTCAACGTCTCTTGGCTTTGCCAAGAAATTAAAAACCACACAATTGTTGGAGGGCTCAGCTGTTCACCTAATATTTGGTTTACGGAAAATTCTTAACAAAATCATTAGGGTAAATCAGATTGACTGAACAAACGGCACAGCGGTTAAAACTGCGGCGTTTGGATCGGGAGGTACCGTTCTCGAATTCCGGTAGGGGCCGCGATGCAAAAGAGATTTTCGTCATATGATTACGATCGCTGATGATGATGAACACAACAGTGGCCCCCTGTTTAGAGTGCAGAATGGTCCCTACCCACCTTTCATGTCAGTACTATATCGGCTGACTTGAAGCAATGCAATGTGCAGGTGGTCTAGTCAGGTGGAGCGTAGGAAAATATATTCGAGAAGATATGCCGTCGTTGGATCGAAAAAAACGTTTAAAATTTATCAATCATCAAAATTTGCATCGTTATTTTTACAATCGTAAAACACATCAGTAGTTAATCTACTTATGGGTCCAAAATACAAAACAGAGCTAATTTGATTTTTTGTCGGTTATTCAAACAAAACTATAAAATGATTATTTAAGACGTTTAATCAATCTGTTTGTTTGTTTTTTATCATTGCAATCTTTTCTGGGGTTCAAGCCATTCCCAACTCTATATCCATCAAATGCTCTTTTTAACGAAAATACCGTTTATAATTAATTTGCAGGTGCCAGTATTTTCTTCATATACTGAAAAATACGTTAAAAATTGATTTTTGAAACATGCATGGTTCAAATTAACCAATGCGCATAGGTGCCTATTTTACTTTACTGTCGTCTAAATTAACTACTGCAACGTCATTCAATTGTAATATTAACCTCGCACATAAGCTAACTTCATGTACAATTTAGAAAACGGCGAAAAAAAAGATTAACCTAGCTAGTTACCGATGTGAAGTTTCTAACAAAAAATACCAAATAACAAAAAATATGTATGTGTTAGTAATTTTTACATTTAAAATCCAATAAGAATTTTAATTTTTTTATATTTTACAAGGATTGTTCCCATAGCTATCTTAAAGTGAGGGAAATAAACGCACTTAGAAAAAAAAAGAGTAAAGTATAGGGACTCGCTTTGAACAGAAAGACAATAACAAATATATACGTTTGGGTTTCCAAGTTCATATCATGGGGATAAAATTGTTTAATTTAATTCCGACCATGACAGATTTCGTGCATGTATAATGGTGAAACAATAAAGTGCCAAACAGCAATTACAAGAGATAAATCTAAGTAGCGGTGTATGCGGTAAGCTGGCGTAGGATAATATCAAACATCTTTAAGCTCCCCCAACTTCATATCATGGGGATAAAGTTGTTTAATTTAATTCCGACCATGACAGATTTCGTGCATATATAATGGTGAAACAATAAAGTGCCAAACAGCAATTACAAGAGATAAATCTAAGTAGCGGTGTATGCGGTAAGCTGGCGTAGGATAATATCAAACATCTTTAAGCTCCCCCAACTTCATAGCATGGGGATAAAGTTGTTTAATTTAATTCCGACCATGACAGACTCCGTGCATATATAATGGTGAAACAATAAAGTGCCAAACAGCAACTACAAGAGATAAATCTAAGTAGCGGTGTATGCGGTAAGCTGGCGTAGGATAATATCAAACATCTTTAAGCTCCCCCAACTTCATATCATGGGGATAAAGTTGTTTAATTTAATTCCGACCATGGCAGATTCCGTGCATATATAATGGTGAAACAATAAAGTGCCAAACAGCAATTACAAGAGATAAATCTAAGTAGCGGTGTATGCGGTAAGCTGGCGTAGGATAATATCAAACATCTTTAAGCTCCCCCAACTTCATATCATGGGGATAAAATTGTTTAATTTAATTCCGACCATGACAGATTTCGTGCATGTATAATGGTGAAACAATAAAGTGCCAAACAGCAATTACAAGAGATAAATCTAAGTAGCGGTGTATGCGGTAAGCTGGCGTAGGATAATATCAAACATCTTTAAGCTCCCCCAACTTCATATCATGGGGATAAAGTTGTTTAATTTAATTCCGACCATGACAGATTTCGTGCATATATAATGGTGAAACAATAAAGTGCCAAACAGCAATTACAAGAGATAAATCTAAGTAGCGGTGTATGCGGTAAGCTGGCGTAGGATAATATCAAACATCTTTAAGCTCCCCCAACTTCATATCATGGGGATAAAGTTGTTTAA